>CM044017.1:36437008-36519892 GCA_024085815.1 Flaveria linearis | reverse complement strand
TCTCCATAATTTAAGAGCAAACACAACACGCTCCCAGTTCTAGATCATGAGTTGCATAGTTCTTCTCATGAGCCTTTAACTGTCTGAGGCATAGGCTATGACTTTGTCTCGTGCATCAAAACACATCCCAGACCCTGAACAGAAGCATCACAGTAGACTACAAAGTCTTCAATACCGTCGGGTAGGGACAATATAGGTGCACTGCACAACTTCTGTTTCAGTGTTTGAAAGGCAGCCTCTTGTTGAAACCCCCAATGATATGCTACCCCCTTTTGGGTAAGCATGGTCAATGGTTGAGCTATCTTGGAGAATCCCTCGATAAATCCCTTAATAGCGGCTAGTCCCAGAAATGTCTAATTTCCGGTGGATTAGAAGGTGTAGGCCAACTTTTGATAGATTCAATTTAGCTGGGTCTACATGAATTCCATTAGCATCAATTACATGCCAAGGAATTGGACTTCTTTAAGCCAGAAATCACATTTCGAGAACTTAGCATAGAGCTCCTCCCTCTTAGTAGTTCAAGAACCAATCTCAGATGTTCTTCATGACATTTCATTTTTGGAATAGATCAAGATGTCATCAATGAAGACAATGACAACTTGTCTAGATAGCTTGCATACACGATTCATGAGATACATGAATACGGCAGGTGCATTTGTTAGCCCAAATGGCATGATGTGAACTCAAAGTGACGTACCGAGTTCTGAAAGCCGTCTTCACAATATCTTCATCTCACTCTCAGCTGATGATAACCGCTTCTAAGATCTATCTTGGAGTAAATGCTTGAACCTTGCAGTTGGTCAAATAAGTCGTCAATACGTGGCAAGGGATAACGGTTCTTGATCGTCACTTGTTCAGTTCTCGATAGTCGATGCACATCCGGAAGGTCCGTCTTTCTTCTTCACAAATAACACTGGTGCTCCCCATGGTGACGAGCTAGGTCGGATGAATCCTTTATCAAGGAGTCCCTAAGCGGTCAAATAGTTCTTTTAATTCAGAAGGTGCGAGACGGTATGGTGCCCGAGCTATAGGTGTAGCTCCAGGTACTAACTCGATTGAAAACTCGACCTCTCTTTTAGGGGGCAATCCAGGCAGTCATCAGGAAACACTTCAGGAAATTCCCTGACGACGGGTACATCTTCAATCTTTCTTTCCTTCTTTCTTTGTCAGTGACTAAGGCTAGGATAGCAGTATGTCCTTTTCGAAGACACTTTTGAGCCTTCAAGTAAGAAATACTCCCATCACGACACCAGTCTTATCTCCCTCCACACACGGACTTCATCATTGGTAGGGGATACGAATCATTTGTCTTTACAGATAATTTCTGCAGAGTTTTGGATAGCCAATCCATACCAACTACCACATCGAAGCTTCCCAAAGTAATGGGAATGAGGTCTATTGGTAGGATATGAACCTATAAATCTAGTGTACAGTTTTTCAGGATTTGTGATGCGGTCAAGGATTTACCATTTGCTACTTCTACAACATATGGCTCATCTAGGGGTACAGGGTTTACATTCAAGTGCTTATAGAAAGTATCAGATACGAAGCTTCTATCAGCTCCCGTGTCAAATAATACTATGGCATAAACATTATTCACCAAAAATTTTCCCATAATAACGTTAGGGTCTTTGAGAGCCTCACCTTTGCCAATAACGAAAGCTCTGCCCTTGGCTGTATCTTTCTTTTCCCCAGTGCAGTCTTTAGCAATATGGCCCTTTTCTCCACATCTGAAACAAATAACTTCCTTCTTTCCACCATTCTGCTGATTACCATCCTTTTCCTTGGTCTTGAGTCTTGGTTCTACATTCAGGGCAGTGTGCCCCCTCTTGTTGCATTTGTAGCAATGATTGCGGTTACACTTGCCATGATGACGCTGGCCACACTCTGACATCTAGACGGAATGCCCTGATTGTCTTGGTGCTTTTTCTGATCTTGCTTCTTGCTTGTACCTTGACTCTCACTGTCTTTAGCATCTTCAAACTTTCTCTTCCCTGAGCTTTCAGCAGCAATACCCTTACCCTTGTTTCTTGGTGGTAATTTCCCTGAGCCACAGCCTCATTAGTCAGCTTGTGAGCTATCCTAATGGCCTGTTGGATTGAAGTTGGGTTGGAGGAAGTGACCATAGATGAATGACCGGAGACAGTCCACGGATGTAGCCTTCAATTCTTCTGTGAGCAGGCTCCATCATATGAGGACACAAAGTTGCGTACTCATGATTTTCGGTGGTATACTTTTCAATTTCAGATCCCACCATTTTGTGTTCCAGCATTCGGTTTCAAACCTTTGTACTTCTTCTCTGGGCAGAATTCTTCCATCATTAGTTGTTTGAATTCCTCCCAAGCCATAGCATTGGCTAGGGAGAGAGTAAAGCCTTGAAACTTCTGTCTTCCAGAACGAGAGTGCAGCTCCACTCAAGGCTCCGGATGCATATTTGGTCCTACTCTCATCGGGACATTAGATATAGCGAAGAGGATTCACATTTCTCGAACCACCTTATGAGCCCAATGGCCCCTTCTGCCCCAGTGAAGGTATCTGGTTTGCAGTCTAGGAACTTTTTATATGAATAGTGATGACCATTCTGAGCAGCCTAAGTGGCTAGGGCTGCAGCAACACCTTGATTGACCAAGGCTTGTATTTCTTCAGGAGTCATCCTATTGGGTCAGTTCTTCTGGCGCGACCTCTACCTCTGCCTCTGCCCGCTGGTGCGTCCATCTATCATGAAATTGTTTGATGAGAATTCACACTTTGACATATTCAATAGATGCATTTTATATCAATATTCAAAGTATGGACAATTACTGTAGGACAGATGGGAATTTAAGAAAACTGGATTTTTCGATAAATTCGGCAAGGCACGAGTACTAAGGAAACAAGTCTCGCTTTAGGTTTAGGACAAGCGTAGCTTAGATTATCGAATGGAACATATCAAGGTAATTTGACCTATTTGCCTTAAGAATTGTATATGACTGTAGTAATTCACGTGTTACAATAGCGGAAATCTTACGGCCAGAGTTTCTAAATCGTGAACGGATTTGACGAGAAGACATGCTGAATAATATGGAAGAAGAAACCTTATGAAAAACAGGTAATTGGTTTCTAAAACTTTTCAAGATAATAAAATCATTAATGAGATTGTTTAGAATAACAATGAGAGGTTAGGAGTGTAAACGTTGGTTCGCAAACCAAAGCGAATACGTTGACTATCAAAGTATTTGTGTCCACCACAACCTTAACGAGGACATGCGTACCTATAAGCGAATACTCATCTCGAGGGTTCCCAGGTGAGGTAATCAAGTTGTATGAATACCTTGCCTAGACAGAACACCTTAAGATACAGGTATCCACTCTTCCAGCATTGCATGTTCTCGGTCATGTGACACGGACTTTGACGAGATTTGAAAACCATTTGATTAGGCACGATGATAAGTGTAGATCCCACGTGTCGTTGAGAATAAGTTTAGGAATGAGTCAAAGAGTCAAAGTTATGTTTAGGAAAAACAACTATCTAAGTTTAAGCATATAACTTCTTAATCTTAGTCAATCTCTAACTAAGGCAATTTACTTTGTGCAACTATGTGTGTGGCTATAGGCTAGATGCAATTCCTAACTCAGTATAAACAATGGCTCTGATACCAATCTGACACCCTCAAATCCGGGTCTGGAATCTATCACGGAGGGGTGAAACAAACAGGATCGAACACAGTAGTTACACATGAGATGCAAATATCTATATGATGGATTTCAGATAATTATTACAAAACGTTCAGAATAATGTTATGCGTAGCGGAAGTAAAATAGATTGTTTTATGACAACATGTCTTAATCATATTTCAGATAATAATCAATAGGTATCTTGAGCTCTTATATGATCCTACGTGCATGTCCATAAGCTCCTAATAGATACCTGAGAATACATGTAAATCAAGTGTCAAAAGGGTTGGTGAGTTCATAGGTAAGTAAAACATACTGATAAATCATCAATTATCATCAATTAGGATTTACCGTAAAAGTGTGAGTTTAATTACTCACGGTATATGAATAGCCTGTTGGAACCCTTTTTTATAAGGTGAACTCGCTATCCCACATACCCACTATGTACAAGCCCAACAAATCCTATACATAGGATTTGTCCATGTACCATAGTTTAATATCCTTTTCATGTGTATTATATTTTCATAATAATTTCAAATCAGAGGGAGCAAATCCTCCTTTACATTTATCCTCATATGGGTTGTAAGTGGAACTATAATGCAAACTATATAAAGTGCACATCTGCCTTCTCACTACAGAAACAGTCATCCCAAATGACAACAAGATCTTTGTGCATCTGATATGGATCACATGTCCATACTTTGTGGGGGTAAGTCACTCCCGATAGTACTATCCAAAGATCCCTGCTTATTATAGTCCAGTTTACGAGAAGGATTTTCATAATAACATATGTAATCATAAATGTGATCAAATATATTTAACATAATACACAAAATAATTTGCAATTTCAGTTACAACATGTATTCCAGCCCCAAAATATTTAAATGATTAAAAGGGGAATAGTTATGAACTCACCTCAGTTCCTTGTGGTGTTGACAACCTAGTAAATTCCTGTTAAGGAATTATAATTCACGTAAGCAAACAGATACAAATCCAAAACCTAAATAAGTTAGATCTTGAACCTGGTGTTCAATTGATCTAGTGTTTGGTTTTCTAGGATTTGTTATAAACATATAATGAATCATTTAGTTATTTTGTTAATTCTTTAATAACTAAAGATTTATATTTAAATATTTAATTAGTTAATAATGATTTTAAACATATCATATGTTCCAAATAAATCTTAGACGTTAAATATAAATTTATATTTAATTTGTAAGATTTATAAATAGACACAATTTATCTAGACATATATTTATATGATAATGTTTTTATAACTGAACATAGATTATGTAAAAAATAATAACATATCATTAAATTATAACATATTACATGATAAAACATAATATAATTTATCTAATTATTAATTATGTTCAATCATAACATAATAGATTTATTTCAATAAATAATATAAATTATGTAATTATTAATTATGTATCCATATTATATCAGTATAAACATTATTTATGTGTAAATAATCTATGTTGTTATTTTATTTAAAAATCTATTTATGATTTTAATAAATCATGTATTATTTAGTATGATTTTATGATTTAATTTATAAAAATCATTTATCCATAATTACAAATAATAGAACGTTAATAATAAATTAATAATTAAATTATTATTTAGAGTCTATTTTATAAAAATGGCTATTTATAACATGTATAAATAATTTTATACATTTGTAATAATTAACTAAATAAATAATAAGGTTTTTAAAGAAATAAATTTCCAAAATAATTATATAACCTATAAAATGAACAAAGTTTATAATAATTTTTTTATAATTTTTAATAAATTTTCTGTATTTAAAGTGATAAAAAGAGCTTAAAAAAAAATAATGTTGGTGGCCGGGTTCGAAACCCGTGACCACAAACATACACTCCCACACCCGAAACATGAACCAAAGGACAAGGCCGCATTAGGATCCGTTTCCAATTAGTTTTAACAACAAACTTAAATGAATCCCTAATCGATGAACCCTAATTCGATTAGTATCAAATTGATCCACCAATCGGTTATGATAATGACTGTCACACCCTCAAAATCCACGTGCGGAGTTCTACGCGAGGCTGTGAAAACCAGGATCACAGTCAATAGTTACTCGGAACGACTCTATATGCAACATTTAACATAACAACCAAGTTCAAACTTTATAATACATGCGGAAGCGTTTAACAAATAAACAAACCCAAAAATATATAAAGATAAACATATATATCATTGGTTTAAGCGTTAGGATGCATGCTTGACCCGTGTAGTGCTCCTATCAGCAGTTTCAGATTAGTGACCTGAGAATAGCATACTAAAAGTCAACACATGGTTGGTGAGTTCAAGAGTTTGATGTTTAAACATAACAGTTTAAAAGTGTATACCGAGTTTGCGTTAAATCTTAACCGTTTAACAATAGCGTGTATCAACCCTATGGTTGATCAGTTCAAAAGTTTACAGTTAAACATCACAGTTTAACAATAGCGTGTATCAATCCAATGGTTGATCAGTTCAAGAGTTCACAGTTAAACATCCCAGTTTAACAACAGCGTATATATAAGCATGTGCATTGTAATGGCTAGCTAGTCCATTCACAAACGATATTAAATAGTGATTTCGACATTGAAGCTGACTGTGTTATGTTTGCCTCCTGCCACGACGTCGCCATATCGTGACAAATAATCATAGGACAAATTGCACCCGGTTGACCTCGAGTCACACAAGGTGGGGCTCGTCACACCCAGTAGTACTACCCAACTTTCCCCGCTATCCAATATTAACAATTCGAAAGTGTGAGGACTTGTACAATGATAACAGCACTATATTAATATCCTTACACATCTTAAATATATAAAGAAAATGTTTGTAACATTACCAGTATGCTATCTCCCCCAAAAACAGTTTTAGTAAAATAGTGGGGCTTGAACTCACCTTGATTTGATGTAATGAAATGACAAGAACTTCAAAGAATAAGGCAATGCTCGATCAAACACGATCAACACCTATTATTAATTGTAATTAAGTTTTTAAAACGTGTTCAACGCGAATAAATATTTTGGTCGGATTCGGGTCGGTTCGGTTTGACGTACACGATTTGGTATACAACACATCATGTCTTAATAATATACCAATGTTGATATTAATAATAACAATGTCGTGATCGTAATTATAATGATAATATTTGTATTTGTAAATAATTATGAAATTATATAAATATAATTCCTTCATTTATTATAATAAATTCATAATTAAAATAATATAATTCTTATTAATAACTTGATGATTTAAATCATCATTTAAATCCATTTTTTTATAAAAGTAACCATTATATCATTTATACAATAAATAAATAAATAAGGTTTTTAAAGAATTAAATCTCCACAATTATTATAATTTAAAAGAATATGGTGTCCAATAATGATTCAATGATCTATTTTTATAAAATTACAATTTATTACATATGTTTTTATTTATTTAAATAAATAAATAAATAAGGTTTTAAAGAAATAAATTTCCAGAAAATAATTATTTATTTTCTAAAATAATTAAAGCTTATAAAAATTATTTTTATAATTTTTAGAAATTTTTCAGTATTTTAAAAAGGCTTAAAAAGCTTATTTAAAAAAATGTTGGGGGCCGGGTTCGAACCCGCGACCCCCGGTTCTCAGGCACAGCACACAAACCAGTAAACCAAGGCTCGAAGCCGCGGTATAAATCCTCTTGTAATTCTTTAAGATTTAACCCCAGTAATTCCATTTCCCCAAGAACCCCAGGTTCGATCCGAACCCAATTGATCTCCAAACGATTTTGATTGCTTCTGATTTCATGGGGTTATTGATCCTCTTGTAAAAACGAACACAATGGGGTGTTAAATTACCTGTTCGAAGCTCTACAGAGGGTACACGACCGGTTGCAGGTCCGCGGCAGAGGGGTATTCGGATTCTTGATTTCGAGTGTTTAAGATGGGTGTGAGTGTTTCATTAGCTTAGGACTGCTTATATAGCCATTCCAGTTCGTTTAATTTGATTAAAATAAATCGATGGTGCGTTTTTGATAAGTGGGTCGGCCGAACTTTCGGTCGAAGTGGGAAACATACCTAACCGATTCAAATTATCAAATTGAAATGGTCCCCGAGTTCGGTTCATCCTCTAGAAGGTGTCGGGAATGATTGATTGGGTCGAAATTGATTAACTTTGGCGTTTGGAGTCGCCGGAGGGTCGCCGGAGAAGGTGGCCGGCGGTGGTCGGGAAATCGGGCGGTGGGTTGGGTTTTTTTTAAAACAATTACACAATACCCCCTGTAATTTAGAATGTTTTGTATTTCTTGATTTAAGTTTTAAAACAAGTTTTAAGATTTGCAAAACTACCCCTGGACTTATTAATCAATTATATTAATTTTGTAAATAATAATATTTTCATTATTATTATTATTTTCATTATTAACATTATTAGTTTTAATAATAATATTATTATTATTATCATTGTCATTATTTTTATTATTATTAATACTATTTTTAAATAATAATAAAAATAAAAAAAATAAATATAAAATTTATATTAAATCACGAAAAATTTTCGGGTTGTCACATCATCCCCTGTTAGAGGAATTTTCGTCCGAAAATTAAGATGTACTGGCAGCATCCTTGAACAGGTTAGGATACTTGCGCATCATCTCGTCCTCTCTTTCCCAAGTGAACTCAGGACCACGCCGGGAGTTCCACGGACTTTGACAATAGGGATACGACTGTGTTTAAGTGTCTTGACCTCTCGGTCCATAATTTCCACTGGTTCCTCGATGAAGCGTAGTTGTTCGTCAACATGTACCTCGTCTAACGGAACGATGAGAGTTTCGTCAGCAAGGCATTTCCTCAGGTTTGAAACATGAAACACATTATGAATTCCACTCAGTGATTCAGGTAAAGCCAGTCGATAGGCCACTGGACCTATTCTTTACAATATCTCAAATGGTCCAACATACCTCGGATTCAGCTTTCCTCGTTTGCCAAACCGAACTACGCCTTTCCACGGTGAGACTTTCAATAACACTTTGTCACCAATTTGGAACTCTAGAGGTTTCCGTCTCTTGTCGGCATAACTTTTCTGTCTATCTCGCGCTGCTGCCATACGATTCCGTATCTGCACGATCTTCTCAGTCGTCTCGTGCACGAGTTCAGGACCGGTAAGTTGACTTTCCCCAACTTCTGCCCAACAAATAGGTGACCGGCACTTACGCCCATACAATGCCTCAAATGGAGCTGCCTTGATTGAGGTATGATAACTGTTATTATAGGAGAACTCAACCAATGGTAAATGTGTTTCCCAGCTGCTGCCAAAATCAATTACACAGGCACGCAACATGTCTTCCAGTGTCTGGATCGTACGCTCACTTTGACCATCGGTTTGCGGGTGATACGCGGTACTCATATCCAGCCGTGTTCCCAATGATCGTTGTAATGATTGCCAGAAATGAGAAGTGAACCGAGCGTCACGATCAGAAATGATAGATATCGGCACGCCATGCCGAGAGACTATTTCCCTTAAATAGATACGTGTCAGCTTCTCCATTCGATCAGTTCTCGGATTGCCAGAAAGTGTGCGGATTTTGTTAAGCGATCTACTATAACCCAAATGGTGTCGCATCCGCTGGGAGTCCTAGGTAACTTCGTGATAAAGTCCATGGAGATCTGCTCCCATTTCCACACTGGAATTTCCGGTTGTTGAAGTAAACCGGATGGTCTCTGGTATTCCACCTTAACCTTGGAACAAGTTAAGCATCTACTTACATACATGGCTATCTCCGCTTTCATTTTCGGCCACCAGTAAAATTCTTTCAGGTCCTGATACATCTTGTCTGAACCTGGATGAATAGAGTAGCGTGACTTATGAGCTTCATCCATTATCAGCTCTCGCAAATTCCCGTACTGTGGTACCCAGATCCGTTTCATAAAATAACGGATTCCATCAGCTTTAACCTCCAACTGCTTCTCCATGCCTCGCATGTATTCCGCTTTGAGATTCTCCGTCTTCAAGGCCTCAGATTGAGCAGCTTTGATTTGTGCTGGTAGGTCAGAATGGATAGTCATTTGTAATGCGCGCACTCGACGAGGCTTTAGGGTTTCCTTACGACTAAGGGCATCGGCTACCACATTAGCCTTACCCGGATGATACTTGATTGCACAGTCATAATCATTGAGTAACTCTAACCACCGTCGTTGCCGCATATTTAACTCCTTTGCTCAAAGATGTGCTGAAGACTCTTGTGATCGGTATAAATAGTGCATTTGGTACCGTACAAGTAATGTCTCCAAATCTTCAAGGCAAAAATCACTGCGCCCAATTCCAGATCATGGGTGGTATAGTTCTTCTCGTGAACCTTCAGTTGTCTCGAGGCGTAAGCTATCACCTTGTCGCGTTGCATCAGGACACAACCCAATCCTTGAATGGATGCGTCACAATACACCACGAAATCATCTGTCCCCTCTGGTAGTGCCAATATCGGTGCACTACAGAGTTTCTGTTTCAATAGCTGAAAAGCCGCCTCTTGACTTTCACCCATTTGTATGTCGTTCCTTTGTGGGTCAAAGCGGTGAGAGGTTGTGCAATCTTAGAGAATCCCTCTATGAATCGTCGGTAATATCCTGCTAACCCCAGGAATTGCCTTATTTCAGTCGGTGTCTTCGGTGTAGCCCAATTCTTTATCGCCACAATCTTGGCAGGATCAACATGTATTCCCTTCTCATTAACAATATGACCTAGGAATTGCACTTCACGTTTCCAAAAGTCACACTTAGAGAATTTGGCGTACAGTTGCTCATTCTTCAATAATTCCAAGATCAATCGTAGATGCTCTTCATGGTCCTCCTTGGTCTTAGAGTATATCAGTATGTCATCGATAAACACAATAACAAACTGATCGAGATAGGGTTTGCACACGCGATTCATGAGGTCCATGAATACCGCAGGTGCATTAGTCAACCCAAAAGGCATGACCAAGAATTCGTAATGACCATAACGAGTACGGAATGCGGTTTTGGAGATGTCCTCCTCACGGACTCGGAGTTGATGATAACCAGACTCAAGTCGATCTTCGAATAGTAGCTTGATCCCTGAAGCTGATCAAACAAGTCGTCGATACGAGGTAGAGGATATCGGTTCTTGATTGTGACTTTGTTTAATTCTCTACAATCGATGCACATTCGGAAAGTGCCGTCCTTCTTCTTAACAAAGAGAACAGGGGCTCCCCAAGGTGATGAGCTAGGTCGGATAAAGCCCTTATCTAAAAGCTCCTGAAGTTGTGATGACAACTCCTGTAGTTCGTTTGGTGCTAATCGATAAGGTGCTCTAGCAATCGGGGCTGCACCGGGAGTCAGTTCGATTTGAAATTCCACTTGGCGATGAGGTGGTAGTCCAGGAAGATCCTCTGGAAACACCTCTGGAAAATCTCTTACCACGGGAATGTCTTCTATTTTCTTTTCCTCGGACTGCTTGTCGGTGACGAGTGCCAGAATAGCCACACGCCCTTTTTGTAACAACTTTTGCGCCTTCATGTAAGAGATAATACCCATTACTGCACCACTCCTATCGCCTTGGACTGTAAGAATTTCGTCATCAACAGGGATTCGTATGATCTTTTCGTGACATATGACTTCTGCTTGCTTGTTAGATAGCCAATCCATGCCTACCACAACGTCGAAACTTCCTAGTGTAACAGGCATAAGATCTATAGAGAAAGTATGACCAGCGAGTTCTATCTTACAATCTCTAAGAATATGTGTTACATGGATTTGTTTACCGTCAGCCAATTCTACGGTATATTTGGATTCTAAGGCAGAAGGAATATCACTTAGAAGACTACAGAATTTAAGGATATGAAACTCCTATCGGCTCCAGTATCAAACAGTATTGTAGCAAAACATCCATTGACAGAAAACCTACCAGTAATAGTTGTAGGGTCATTTAGAGCCTCACCTGAGCCAATGACGAAGGCTCTCCCTTTGGCTCCATTATTATTACCACCATTTCCATTGCCTCTTCCATCATTGTTGTTGTTGTTGTTGCCTTGATTGTTGTTGTTTTGGCCATTGCCATTTCCGTTCTTCCTCAGCTGCGGGCAGTTTCGCCTGTAGTGCCCTTCTTCCCCACACTCAAAGCAACCCTTTGAGGTCCCTTGAGGTTGTTGTGGCTTCCTAACCAACTCACCACGACAATCCTTAGCTAAGTGTCCCCTTTTACCACACCGCTGACAGTTGTAATTTTCACATCTTCCGACATGATGATAGTTGCACCGCGGGCATATCGGCTGTTTACCACCGTAACCGCTTGATCCTTGATTGTTCGAGGCTGACTGGTTGAAGTTACAGGTTGTTGTCGAACCTCCTGTGTTGTTGTTGCGGTGTTTGTTGTTGATGTTGACCACCAGATGATGATGTTCTATTGTTGTTGTTGGTGTTGTTAGAGGTATCCCACTTCCTTTGTTGTCGGACACGCTCGCCGCAGTGCCCCGTTTTGGTAACCGTCCTTCCTCCACAGCTTCATCAGTTAATTTGTGGGCTAGGCGGATAGCTTGCTGGATAGTAGTCGGGTTTGAGGAAGTAACCATACTCCTAATCTCTGGCACTAATCCCGGATGTAGTGTTCCACTCTCTTGTGCATCTCGTTTACCATTCCTGGACATAGAGTGGCCAGCTCATGAGTTCTTGTGGTATAAGTCTCAATTTCTGATCCTTGCATCTTCAGCTGCCAGAATTCCACTTCAAGTTTTTGTACTTCACTTCGTGGACAGTATTCTTCAATCATCATATCTTTGAACTCGTCCCACGGGAGTTGATCTGCCATGGCTTGCCCTAGCATTTGCACTTGAGCATTCCACCAAGACAATGCAGCACCATCCAACGTTCCGTAGCATATTTCACCCGGTCAGCAGGTGGACAGTTACACTTTGAGAACACGGATTCCGTCTTCTCAAACCATCTTACTAACCCTACAGCTCCCTCGGTTCCACTGTAGGTGTGAGGCTTACAGTCCATGAAGGACTTGTAGGTACAAGTTGATGGTTCTGCTGGCTGTCTTATTTGGGTAGCAGCTACCGCTGCCTGAACTTGTACGTTGATTAGAGCAGCCAATTCCGCAGGGGTCATATTGATAGTACCAGCGCCTTGGTTACCGGCACCTTGGTTACCGGTACCTTGGTTACCGACACCTTGGTCACCGGCACCACGTCCACGCACGCGTCCTCGTCCACGACCACGTCCACGTCTTGGGCGTCCATTATTTCACTTTATATTCACAAATACAATAATGAGTAACGAATCAATCTCTTTATCTCATTATAGTAACAATAAGGAGATAATGAATTCATCACCACCACAATGTTTATAACAAATTGAGTTTGTTGTTTGGGTGGGGAAACAACTCTTTCCACATAGGTTTCAAAATAAAGAAACGCTACGTAGTCCGAATCGTTTAAAGGAAATAGAATAGAATCATTCAGCTATGTCGTGCTGTAGTGTATAGACATTGCTTGTGAGTCGCCGGACTCGGTATTGTTCCATGTTCAGTAAAAAGGTATCCCATTTACCTTATGGACTTGTGTATTGACCATAGTTTATCACTCATCCCAGAAATCCCCAGGTAAGCATACCAGGTCTCGTAATGAGATATATGCGATATGCTAGCCTTAGCCCGAAGGCTTTTTGCCAGGAAATCCAGAATACAGGTGTTATGTGTCACACAAGTTCATTTGGTTCATGAAATTTTAAAACCTCGATATGATTTTCATAGTTTAGACATAAAGTCTAAGGATTTGAACCTAAGATAATCAGTTATGTTTAGGAAGTCTAGAAACAAGTAACTAACTAACTGTGTGCGGTTATAGTCTAGTGTGTATGCAACCTAGTTCTCTATAACCAATGGCTCTGATACCAATCTGTCACACCCTCAAAATCCACGTGCGGAGTTCTACCGCGAGGCGTGTGAACAAACCAGGATCACAGTCAATAGTTACTCGGAACGACTCTATATGCAACATTTAACATAACAAACCAAAGTTCAAACTTTATAATACATGCGGAAGCGTTTAACAAAATAAACAAACCCAAAATATATAAAGATAAACATATATATATCATGGTTTAAGCGTTAGGATGCATGCTTGACCCGTGTAGTGCTCCTATAGCAGTTCCAGATTAGTGACCTGAGAATAGCATACTAAAAGTCAACACATGGTTGGTGAGTTCAAGAGTTTGATGTTTAAACATAACAGTTTAAAAGTGTATACCGAGTTTGCGTTAAATCTTAACCGTTTAACAATAGCGTGTATCAACCCTATGGTTGATCAGTTCAAAAGTTTACAGTTAAACATCACAGTTTAACAATAGCGTGTATCAATCCAATGGTTGATCAGTTCAAGAGTTCACAGTTAAACATCCCAGTTTAACAACAGCGTATATATAAGCATGTGCATTGTAATGGCTAGCTAGTCCATTCACAAACGATATTAAATAGTGATTTCGACATTGAAGCTGACTGTGTTATGTTTGCCTCCTGCCACGACGTCGCCATATCGTGACAAATAATCATAGGACAAATTGCACCCGGTTGACCTCGAGTCACACAAGGTGGGGCTCGTCACACCCAGTAGTACTACCCAACTTTCCCCGCTATCCAATATTAACAATTCGAAAGTGTGAGGACTTGTACAATGATAACAGCACTATATTAATATCCTTACACATCTTAAATATATAAAGAAAACGTTTGTAACATTACCAGTATGCTATCTCCCCCAAAAACAGTTTTAGTAAAATAGTGGGGCTTGAACTCACCTTGATTTGATGTAATGAAATGAACAAGAACTTCAAAGAATAAGGCAATGCTCGATCAAACACGATCAACACCTATTATTAATTGTAATTAAGTTTTTAAAACGTGTTCAACGCGAATAAATATATTTGGTCGGATTCGGGTCGGTTCGGTTTGACGTACACGATTGGTATACAACACATCATGTCTTAATAATACTACCAATGTTGATATTAATAATAACAATGTCGTGATCGTAATTATAATGATAATATTTGTATTTGTAAATAATTTATGAAATTTATTAAATATAATTCCTTCATTTATTATAATAAATTCATAATTAAAATAATATAATTCTTATTAATAACTTGATGATTTAAATCATCATTTAAAATCCATTTTTTTATAAAAGTAACCATTTATATCATTTATGCAAATAAATAAATAAATAAGGTTTTTAAAGAATTAAATCTCCACAATTATTATAATTTAAAAAGAATATGGTGTCCAATAATGATTCAATGATCTATTTTTATAAAATTACAATTTATTACATATGTTTTTATTTATTTAAATAAATAAATAAATAAGGTTTTAAAGAAATAAATTTCCAGAAAATAATTATTTATTTTCTAAAATAATTAAAGCTTATAAAAATTATTTTTATAATTTTTAGAAATTTTTCAGTATTTAAAAAGGCTTAAAAAGCTTATTTTAAAAAAATGTTGGGGGCCGGGTTCGAACCCGCGACCCCCGGTTCTCAGGCACAGCACACAAACCAGTAAACCAAGGCTCGAAGCCGCGGTATAAATCCTCTTGTAATTCTTTTAAGATTTAACCCCAGTAATTCCATTTCCCCAAGAACCCCAGGTTCGATCCGAACCCAATTGATCTCCAAACCGATTTTGATTGCTTCTGATTTCATGGGGTTATTGATCCTCTTATAAAAACGAACACAATGGGGTGTTAAATTACCTGCTTCGAAGCTCTACAGAGGGTACACGACCGGTTGCAGGTCCGCGGCAGAGGGGTATTCGGATTTCTTGATTTCGAGTGTTTAAGATGGGTGTGAGTGTTTCATTAGCTTAGGACTGCTTATATAGCCATTCCAGTTCGTTTAATTTGATTAAAATAAATCGATGGTGCGTTTTTGATAAGTGGGTCGGCCGAACTTTCGGTCGAAGTGGGAAACATACCTAACCGATTCAAATTATCAAATTGAAATGGTCCCCGAGTTCGGTTCATCCTCTAGAAGGTGTCGGGAATGATTGATTGGGTCGAAATTGATTAACTTTGGCGTTTGGAGTCGCCGGAGGGTCGCCGGAGAAGGTGGCCGGCGGTGGTCGGGAAATCGGGCGGTGGGTTGGGTTTTTTTAAAACAAGTTACACAATACCCCCCTGTAATTTAGAATGTTTTGTATTTCTTGATTTAAGTTTTTAAAACAAGTTTTAAGATTTGCAAAACTACCCCTGGACTTTAATCAATTATATTAATTTTGTAAATAATAATACTTTCATTATTATTATTATTTTCATTATTAACATTATTAGTTTTAATAATAATATTATTATTATTATCATTGTCATTATTTTTATTATTATTAATACTATTTTTAAATAATAATAAAAATAAAAAAAATAAATATAAAATTTATATTAAATCACGAAAAATTTTCGGGTTGTCACAAAATTAACCATAGGGCTTTAATCTATGCATAAAAACGAGTTTATTGATGTATTCAATTACCTGTTTCGTTATTCAGATTGTCAAGAACAATCGAAGAACAGGTCGGCCCAACGTGGAATTCAAACGATGATCGAACGTTGATGATAATGAAATTAACTTCACAGGAAGTCTCCAATAACTCTAATGATCAAAAGCCCTCTATTGTTGTCGTGTAATAGAACTCAGAAGGTGAAATCGAATAGGTTGCAGGTCCGCGGATGAGAGTGTTTTGAATGTGATATTTTGTTGTGTTTGAAAACGAATTTGATCTTGATGATAGTTTATAAATAGTCATACGACTGCTAGTGCGCAATCAATTCGATAATTTTATTGTTTAGTGCATTTTGGTAGTGGTGGTCGGCCGAAATAATTCGGTTTAGTGGTAATCATACCTAATCGACCCGATTAATCAATTTCAAGTGGGGTACGAGTTCGATTATCGTTCTAGAAACGTTTGGTACTGATTTTTGGGGTCAAAATCGAGTTTACAATGGCGTTTGGAATCGCCGGAGGGCCGCCGGAGAAGTGGCCGGCGGTGGTCGGGGAATCGGGCGGCGGTTTGGGATTTTAAACGAAATTACACAATTGGTCCCTGGGGTTACAACAGTTAACATTTATGTTATAAAGTTTATAAAACAAGTTTCAAGAATTTCAAATTACCCCCCTGAACTTTATTAAATCAAGTTTAATAAATTTTTATAAACTATTAATAATAATAATAATAATATCATTATTATTATTATTATCATTATTAACATTATTATTAATAATATCATTATTATTATTATTGTTATTATTATTTTTATTATTAATAATATCATTATTAATTAATAATAAAAATATAAAAACTAATTTGTAAAATCATATAAGTACTATATTAATATATGAAATAAACGGGAATTTTCCGGATTGTCACATTACCTGTCAACTGGAAACACATAAAAAGTCAGCTTTGGCGAGTGAGTTCTAGTTTATAATAAAACATACTTTACTTTCATTAAAACCGTCTCTTTACTTCCACGCCAACATACATCATACGTACACATAGATAATATCATATTATCTTCATCATTCATTATCTTTTGCTTCTATATAGATCCTGTCAAACTTTACCCTCTTCACGGCACGCAGCCATGATTATGGAGGTCGAGTGGTAAGGATCCCGTTTCATACTTTATCATTATATTTCTTCCGTTCATTACTTTCATTCATTCATTCTTTAACTTTCATTCATTCTTTGTATGTCTTTAACTTTCTTACTCTTTCATATTTACCTCTTTTCATTCCATCACCCATAAACCTTACCTTTCTGTTTTATGGTACTGGACCTAGGCCTATCATAGACCTTCTATAACAGTGCATTGCACCTCCTGGCCACAGTACCTAAGGTAAAGTTTAGGTGTACCATTGCCACATGCACTTACGGGAGATTTCTCGTCAAAACTTATGTCTGCACTTTCCCTCGAAAGTCGGTAATTAAACTATGCTTCTCCTCGGGTACACCAGCCCTATTTGGGCGTATGAGCACCCTTCAGTCGCACGGCCTTTATGCGACTGAACATCATGCGATTGGACCTATGCGGATGAACACCAATGCGGTTGAACACCCAATCGTGCGAATGGACCTCGTGCGGTTGAACACTATGCGAATGGACTTTATGCGAATGGATCTCATGCGGTTGAACACTATGCGGATGAGTACCTATGCGACTGGGCTCTCAATCGCATGACTCCCCATGCGACTGGACCTCTAGTCATGCGACTGAACCTCAATCATGTGAATGAACTCCAATCGCACCTTAATCGGCCGAATGGCCTCCAGTCGGTCGCCTAGCCCTAGCTGATGCAGAATGCAGTTCATCCCGAACCCAATCTGCCATTTTTGACCTCCAAGCTCATCCGAACCTATTCTAAGCCCCAATCAACCATCCTAAACCTTAGGAATGCATACTACAACACCATTCAAGCACACACAAGCCCGAAAACATACTCCAAACGCATCACACGCAAACACACCCAAATGGGTCAAACACACACACATAAAAAACAGGTTTACTATGTGTTCCAGCCCCAAATCAGTTGAAAACAAGTAAAATAGGGGTCCTAGAACTCACACAAACTACAAGAAGAAGAAGGGCTTCGTCTAGACCCGCTACAAGACGATTTTGCACACTCGAACCAAGCTTTCTTTCTCTTCTCCCCTTTCTCTCTTCTTTCTCTCTTTTGTTGCTGAAATGTGGGTGTGGGGAGAGGGTAAGGGCTTCCCTCTCCCTTCAGATATCCCCATTCTCCCAACTTTCTCGCGTTGGCAAGTTTGGTCTCCCCGACTTTGGACTTTATTTCTTTTTCTTCTTTCGTCGGCTTCAAGGAAAATATCCGGGTGTTACACTGTTTGCTTAGTAGGAAGGAGGGGTAATTTTGCCATAGCAATTTAAGTTTATTTTGGTAACTCCTTATTTCATAAAATCCAAATAACTTTTACTAAATTGATTTTCTAATTCAAACATAGTTAATCATCACAAATTACAATTTTATATTCATTCATTAATTCATCTTCATGTGCATTTAGATTCAAACCGTTGCTACGATCACATCCTTTGGTCTCCCGTGCTATTTTACGTATATGTGCTATTAAGTTTAGTGTGCTATTTTAGCTGTCTATGTGATTTAGGTAAATTTTGATGTGTTTTCATTGTTAGAACAACGTTGGTTTATTGAAATATATTGAAGTATTACTTTACTTTTGTTAAGTGTTAATTGATGTTATTAAGTGTCGTTTTGATATTATGAATTGTTATTTATATTAAGTGTTACTTATACAAAAGTAGCACAATGTATATTTATTAAGTACTATTTTTAAAAAAGTTTTTATTGTTGCATTGGTATTTGTACTACTATTTTTAATACTCTTTTTTTAAGTGTTTAGTTTTTACTTGTTGTTTATTAGTTTTTATAAAACTCGATAATAGCACAGTTGCAAACTTTTACGAAAGTAGCACCATATGTGTTTATTAAGCGTTACTTTTGAAACTTTTTAAAAAAATATTATTGTTATTTAAAAAAGTTAAAGCAATATTATATGCATGTTAAATGAAAAAAATGCTTGGTTTTATGGTATAATTTTAAAAAAAATTAAAAGTATATAAAATTTATTTTAGTTTTAAAAACATGGTGGAATTAGTATTTATTAAAAACAGTCAAAAGTGAAATATTTTTTCCTTTTTGTTTGAAAACTAACAAGGTGGAGGATTTTTTTTTTTATAACTAAATGGTATTAATTACTAAATTACCCTTATAGGATGAGGTTATTTTAAGAACCCAAGGTTTTTGTCAAAACCCTTTAACCCTATCTCAACCATTGATCTCTAAAGTAAATCTTGATCCAAGGGTCAGGAATATTTTTATTAAACTATTAGTGGTGGCAGGTTTGACTATCCCTTTAAAGGGTATCTATGTAATTTTACATAGGTGTTGTAGTACTCACCGTACACACTACACAGACATGGCTTCACAAAAAAGTAACCATCACATCAATCCAATTCACAACCACCCATTTCAAAAATTTACATTTCAGAGAAGAAGTCCCACCCCAAATTTCTCTTTCACTCTTTTGTTCCTTGTTCGAGAAATTCAAAATCGTCGACGGTAAATGTTCAGACGCCGCGTTTGTTAATCGTTTTTTTTTTTTGTGTGGGATCGACGGTAACCGTTCAAAAGAAAGGAAAATCATCCGGATGGTGAAGAAAATGGAGGAAACGACAATCGGGTAAGTACTTTAAGTAGTAATCTGATCGTTTAAAATGAAATGGCGTTCGAAATTCTCTTACGATCGTTTATTGATGAAATTAAGTAACAAATTGTGGTGTTTGCAAGCAATTGTTTGCACTGTCGATGTGTTTATTGTTCAATGAAACTGAGGAAAATGTGCAGCTCCATCTTGACTTTCCTTTTTGAAATAGAACACCACCTTCCTTCTTGCAAGCGTTATTGTTCAATGAAACTGAGGAAAATGTTTAATTAGTGAAGATTCAAATTGGGGGTCTGCAAATATACGTTCTTGTATAGTTGTAAAGTTGAGGGTTTTATTTTGAGTTTTATTTTGGGCTTGTTTATTTGTACATACGTATAGCTTTGTATTTAAGTACTTATAAATTTTTCATAAGCAAAACGTTTTCTTAAAAAAGTGGGTATATTTTAATTAAGTGTAAGAAAGGTGTAATAATAAAAATTCAGTTAATTGAGATATACAATGTTCTGTTGTGTAATCGTTTGTCATTCTTATGTAGTAGTCAGTGTGTCGTTGGTCAAAAAAAAAGAATCACTGTAGTATAATGTATAATTAAGGTACTACTAGAATATAGGAAATGTTTAGCCATTGTAGAACTCAAAGTTGAACTCTTTTAATGTATCTTGCAGGTCCATGTAAAAAAAAGTTACTGGGGTAGTTAAAAATCCGGGGCGGGACATTTTGGTTTGATTGATAAGTTGAAAGTATGTTGTTTTAGATTTATGTTTTAGTAAATTTAGTTTAACTGACATTAGAATCTGGTTTTATTAAAAGGGATTATTCATGGTAGTTTTTGTTTTCTGAAATTCACTGCAATATTCGGTATAATTATGTAAGAATATGTAAGTACATGTAAGAACATGTAGGCGAAAGATTAGTCAACGTCCATAATACGTTCAGCTGTGTATCTATGCACAGAGGCATTTTAGCTTTTATTATATGTATGATTATAGTTAACTTAGTATTAGCAGGAGATTCTTCATCATGAACACGATCGGAGTTATCCGAATCCTCGACAGGAACATTTCTTGATGGAGGGACGGGGTTCATTCCGGGTGCTTGCACACTTATGTCAACAACTTGCAATGTTTGTGAAGTAGGTGTATGAGAAACATCACCGCCACCTATGAAAGAAGAATTGTTCTTGCAAAATTATGACACAAGTGATGCAAAATTGAAGAAGAAGGATAATATTGAAGAAGAAGGCTAAAATCGTGTAAAGGTCTCGATAATTGTACAAAAGTTGATGGATGTGATTGGTTGGTGGGAATGGGTTTGACATAGTACAAAAGGTACTGTCATAAAGCATGGGAATCAAAATGGAGGTTGGGTGGAAATGACCATAATACCCCTAAAAGCTTCTATGAAGGTGGGTGATGTGGCAACTCCTCATTGGTTCTTTTGAGTTAAAGGGTTCTCACAGTATTTTAGGGTTAATTATAGAACCCAATCCTACCCTTATATCTCATTAAATATTCAAGATTTTTCTCTGTATTTAGATAACACTAGATTTGTACCGGAACCATCCTCTATATATACATATACACACATATATACATACATATATACATATACATATATACATATACATATATATACATATACATATATATACATATACATATACATACATATACATATACATATACATATATATACATATACATATATACATATACATATATATATACACATATACATATACATATATATACATATACATATATATAGATATACATATATATATGTATACACATATACATATATATACATATATAAACATATATATATATATATATATATATTTATTTATCTTCATAGGTTCATTTTTCACACTAATCACATATTTAATATTGCTTACATTACCTGTATGTAAATAAATAATAAACATACATCAAATTCAAATGATGAATGATTTAATTACATATGATATTGTAACTAATTAATGTCAAGTACATACTTGAACACTATAAGATAATTTTAAAGATATTTTAAGTAAAATCTTCATTTTTACAACATCCTTCAATGCTTCAAACACAATATCAAATCTATTTAAAATCATAAGAATTCATTTAAAACACAAACCCCTAAAGTATATTAAAAAACGAAAGTATTTTTTGCAGGCTTTTTGTAATTACATACATGCTTACGTATACGTAACCAAGTTCACATATATGTTTGTGTATATATAAACGTGTTACGTATATGTAAACATGTTCACATATATCTTATATTTAAGCACATCTACGTACATGATTACGTATATGCTTTTGTTATGTAAACATTTTATCACGTATGTTTGCGTGTAAGTAACTTTCTTACATATATGTAAGCGATACACTATAAAGAAGAAGAAGAAGCCAAAAACAAATATATCTAACTGGTATCTATTACATATACGTAATACAATGAAAGAACCAAAAAAACAAAATCAAAATACATAAAATGGACCAAATTACAACAATAAATAGATTGAATTTTTATCTTTAATTTGTTTTTTTTTTTTGAAACATCTTTAGTTACATATATGTAACGAACAGTTACACATATGTAATAAATTTCCATCATCTTACAAAAGGTTTATATGTTTTTAAATTTTCTCTCATTTTGGCCATATTAGATTATGGTCTAATTTGTCAATAAATACATTGGTTCTTTTCTTCTAGTACAATTATGCTTCAAGTCTTGTGACAACCTCTATCTACTTAAAAATTTGTGTCTTTAATATTATGCATATATAATAACAAGATACATAATGTATAATAATACGTATATGTGATATAATATTACATATAGCCAATTCATTGATTCAAATTAGTAATTTATTGTTTTATATTCTTTATGTCTACTTTATTCTTTATTAAATATTATGAAGTTTTGCTATTTTTTGGTTTAAGTTGCTTGGCTTTATGTTGAAAGATGATGATCATGATCAGTTAATTAAGAGAAAACAGTGATTTACCATGGATGATTCACTACTCACAAAAGAGGGCAAACAAAAGATGAATAGCCAAAGAAAAAAGACGATTTATCATAGAAGAGTCATGAATTAAAAAAAGACGATGTAATCATGCAAACAAAAAATGATTTAATCATAGCAAATAAGCGACAAGATACAATAATCTTGATGTTTTTTTTCTATCTAGTCTTGTAATTATTTTTGATAAAAAATAATAATATGATATATGCTTACATATTTGTAATATGTTACCAAATATTACAAATGTGTTATAACTGGAGTTTGAGAGTTTGTTGGTGAGGGAACCTGATATGGAGATGGGGAAAAGGAAAGAGGGTGTTTTGGGGTGTTGCGAATGGACTTAGAAGTGATCCAAGACTCATGCGACTTGGCTAAGGTCATGGTGTCTTCAAGGGTTGTCGGTTGGTGGATGAGCACAGATTGAGCCAGAACTTTTTGAAGCAATTTCTTTTGATCTTCAAGCAAGGTAGAAATAGCATCAACATCTTAGCGCAATTGGGAATGAGAAACATCCTGTTGTTGAAGCTTCGATTGCGATGCATGCAAGGATTTGAGACAGTGTCTTCAACCTTGTTCCATTGGCCATCTATGCTGACGAGAATGAAAGCACCAATGAAATGGTAAAAATCAAACTAATAGGTATAGTATAGGGATATCACTTTATTGAATACTCAAACATAAATGAGGTGAGAATCAGAGAGAAATTATAGAAGGAGATTGGAAAGATCGAGATAACCAATAACTATTTTATTATGCTCTCTCACACTCTTCTCATGATATTATATAACAAAAGGCAAAGTTAGTTATTCGCTAATGCTAATGTATCAGGATCTAATCCCTTAATCTAGCAGGTATTTTTCTTTCCTAATGCTCCTCTTTAGTTCATTTGGGACTACTTTAGCTTTGTCATTCTTTCACACATCTTGAGTCGTACTGGCCATAACTGATATTTGACTTCAATAGTATATTTTTATTTGTTATCTATGAGCTCGACTTAGGTCCAGATGTGAAATAAGTTTTAATTTGATTTTTAGTTTGCATTTAAGTTTTTAGGTTAGTTTAGACTGTTTAGGAGAAAAAAAGAAGTTTATAATTAATTTGTTTATACTAAGATAAACTTCTAGGACGTTTTGAATTATGCATAAGTTTGTCTTTGTGCTTTGATTACTACTAAATCAAGTATGACACTAAAATAGAACATTAACGATTCTAATATCATCTATTTATTAAGATGATTAAGATTAATTGAGATCAAATAAAAATCCGAATAAGCTTTGATACAACTTAGAATGTGTACAGTGACAAAGCTTAAGAAAATCTATTTAAGGGGGAATACATGAGACGCAAATCAGAAGGCCAAATTCAATACGTATAAATTTCTAAGCTGAAATACATATAAATTTCCACCGCTAAGTGAAAGAACAGGGGGAGCCCTAGTTAATCATAACATTTGACTGAAATGATAAGATTTTTGTGTGAATAATCTAGTAGATGTTACTATTTTTTAAATAAAAAATTAGTAGGAGCGTTGAATACATGTTGAAAGATGAAATTAACATTTTTCAAGTATCGCACTAATAAAATTTCCTTTTATTATTTGAATCCATTACTCCCTGCAATAATATATATATATATATATATATATATATATATATATATATATATATAGGTAGAGGTTCTAATAAGAAATAAGTTTTGCCTAAGTAGGCTAAGAAGGAATAAGAAGATGACATGTGGCACTCTTCAAATTAGGGTTAAAGGGCATTATGGTCCTAAAACACACTCATTAGTCCCGTTTGTATTTTATCAAAATGCAGCACAATCTGTAACCAACTACCATCTCCCCCAACCATCTCCCTCCATCACATCCGATCGATTAGGGCTTCAATCGAGCAGGTGGTTAAAGCACATCCGATCGATTAGGGCTTCAATCGAGCAGGTGGTTAAAGCTTCAATCGAGAAGGTGGTTAGGGCTTTAATCGAGCAGGTCTACCTTCAGCACATTGGCACAGGTGAATCCTCTCCTCTGCTTCGATCTTCTCTCCGATCTCATATCCTCCATTGATGAAGAGCCCAAGGTCTGTGTATTTAACTATCTATGACTCTGTACGGTTGATTGTGATTGTGTGATTTGTTTCGCTTCAATACTGATACGGTGATTTTGTTCGTTAACGGTTCTAAAAAGTCTGTGTATCTAACCGATCCAATATCCTCCATTGATGAAGAGCCCAAGGTCTGTGTATCTAACTATTTATGAAAGTTGTGCTGTTTTATGAAATATAGCATAGCTTTGTGCTGTTTTATAAAATACAGCACAACAGCACAGCCTTGTGCTGTTTTATGAAACGCAGCACAGCCTTGTGCTGTTTTATGAAACGCAGCACAGCCTTGTGCTGTTTTATGAAACGCAGCACAGCCTTGTGCTGTTTTATGAAACGCAGCACAGCCTTGTGCTGTTTTATGAAACGCAGCACAGCCTTGTGCTGTTTTATGAAACGCAGCACAGCCTTGTGCTGTTTTATGAAACGCAGCACAGCCTTGTGCTGTTTTATGAAACGCAGCACAGCCTTGTGCTGTTTTATGAAACGCAGCACAGCCTTGTGCTGTTTTATGAAACGCAGCACAGCCTTGTGATGTTTTATGAAACGCAGCACAGCCTTGTGCTGTTTTA
The DNA here is from genome assembly GCA_024085815.1 of Flaveria linearis. NCBI lineage: Eukaryota > Viridiplantae > Streptophyta > Magnoliopsida > Asterales > Asteraceae > Flaveria > Flaveria linearis. Next base: position 36,494,278 of record CM044017.1, on the reverse strand, counting down.
TGAAACGCAGCACAGCCTTGTGCTGTTTTATGAAACGCAGCACAGCCTTGTGCTGTTTTATGAAACGCAGCACAGCCTTGTGCTGTTTTATGAAACGCAGCACAGCCTTGTGCTGTTTTATGAAACGCGGCACAAAAACGTTAAAAATGTAGCACAACTTCACATAATTTGATTTTTTTTTGTAAATAAACTATAGTAATACTATACTCAAATTAAAGAGAAAAAAATGCTTGATTTTATGGTGTAATTTATTTAAAAAATAACGTCGTATGAAAAAGTTATTAGCATTTAAAAAAATAGGGGAAATTTTAAAAAGTCAATAATTGTGGGTAATATAATAAAATACCCAAATTACCCTTGATTACTTATTTTTTCTACACTTTGATCTTAGCCCTTAATTAGATAATTAGAAGGCTAAGATTACTTCTTAGCCTACTTAGGGAAAAATTAATTTTTAGGGGAACCTCCCTATATATATATATATATATATATATATATATATATATATATATATATATATATATATATATATATATATATATATATATATATATCTATTATAATAAAAGAGTAACTAGGTATGACACGTGTCACCACCACAATCCTCCTCATCAAAATTTTCCCGTCTCTCTCTCCTATTAAATAATTACCTTAATTACTAATAATATTATTTAATATTTTTTAGATTAAAATTTTTTTTATAAATTAAGAAAAATATTTGTTATTAATGTTATATCAAAATAAATAAATTTTTATAAGAAATATTTTTTTCTAAAATATCAAACTTTGTTAAAAATATGATATATTATAAAACTAATATTTTTAAAAGTAAATTATTTAAAAACCAAAAATAATTTATTAGGAGTTATGATAATAAAATATTTTGAAAAATGATATTTTTATACGGTTTGTTTTAGAACAAAATATTATTTTAAAAAAAATTAAAAACAAAGTTATAAAATGTTGATATCACTGTTTTATTACTTATAGCACTTACTTATACGTAATTTTAGTCATATCATATTTTAAAATATCATTTTATTTTCCATAAGTTTTATTATATTAATATTTTATTTATTCAACCCGTGTAATACACGGGTTTTTTAAAACTAGTACTATAATAAAAGAGTAACTTGAAGTGCCACGTATTACACGGGTTTTTTAAAACTAGTACTATAATAAAAGAGTAACTTGAAGTGGCACGTGGCAGCACCACAACCATCCTCATCAAAATTTTCCCGCTTCTATCTCTTCTTAAATAATTACCTTAATTACTAATAATATTATTTAATATTCTTTTACATTAATAAATTAAAAAAGAAATCTACTTATTAATGTTATTTCACGGGTTCTATTAATAAATTTTAATATATATATTTAAGTAAATTAAAATATTAAATAATATTATTAGTAAATAATATTATCAGTAATTAAGGTAATTATAATTACATTAATAAGTAGATTAATAAGTAGATCTCTTATTTAATTTATTAATAAATTTTTAAAAATGACATTTTATACGGTTGTTTTAGAACAAACTGTTTATTTTATTTTTTTGAAAAAAAATTTAAAAATTAAATTTTAAAAAGTTGATATCACTGTTTTATTAATAATAGTCATTTCTTAAATGTAATTTCAGTCATATCATATCTTAGAATATCATTTTATAATTAATAAATTTTATTATTTTAATATTTTATTTATTCAACCCGTGTAATACACGGGTTTACTAAAGCTAGTATATATATATATATATATAACATGACCACCTACATTTATTTGCGTTACCCATTACAAGTTTATTTAAATGTGGTTTTGTTTGGATCTCATTATCTTCTAAGGACGGCTGATGAATTTTATTTTGTCTAAGCCTTGTTGAGTCCAAACATCGTCTATTGACAATTGGCCACATCTTCCGACCATGCAATTGAGGTCATTGGTGGGAAACAGCACGAACAATCTACTTGACAAGGACTTGGAATTATATCAATTGGCGAGGTGAGTCCACGTCTAAAAAAGGACCCACCAGCTTCTTTAAGTGGACCCCAACATTCCACGTTATTAAACTCAGGAATGTTGGATTGAAAATGAATCCAAACCAAAGCTTCTTGTAGGTCAGGATAATTGTCTAACAAATTACCATCTCCATGAGCAAATGCCTTCAACACCTGTTGTTAACACTAAGCCTTATTAGTTATAAATAAAAAAGAAGGAAGATTGTACTGTATGCATTAATTGTTGTACGTACCAAAGGTAGTTCTTTTTGAAAAATGAATAACCTTAAACGAGCAAACAAATCAAGAAAAAAGTGGTCACCACTTATGTGACAATGTACATGAAGTGACATCCTATCTTTCACTTTTCTCCATTCTGCCACAACTTCATCCCTGCATAACTTGTTATACCATCCTTGCAACTTCAATTCAAACAATAATATCATAATTACGTTTTTGCTTTTGTGAAAACCATAATCAACTGTTAGAAAAGATAATCATGAAATAAATTATCAAAAACAATGTGAAAAGGCCACAACCATAGTCCATAGATAAAGTATGGTGATTCTAAACGTCCCACACACTTGTAATATCATGTTAAATCTGGTTTCTCTTATTGAGCGTATAGGGTAAGTATATATATTTTTCAACTTTTATAGAAGTAAATTGTTTTCTTACATAAGTTAATTGCTTTAAAAGCCATACGAAATAAAATTACCTTAAAAATTAGAGAAAATTGCATAAATGGTTCTTAAAGTTTGACCATATTACTAGTTTGGTTCTCATATTTTTGAAACAATATAAATCTACTCCATTTGTTAAATGATTATAAATTAGTCCCCATCATTAGTGTTTGTTAGTTTTTAACAAGGTGATGACTAAACTTTCAATATGATCAAATCTACATGGACCATTTGTGCAATTTTTCCTATAAATTAATAAACAGAAAATCAAATAAAAAAATCAATAAAAGTTTAAAAAATCAAGTAATTTTTTGACAAAATCAAAGGTTAAATATAATACTGAATGAAAGTTTAAAAAGGTTTCAAAATAAAGATCAAAAAAATCAACTTAAAGTTAAACAGTGAATAAAAGTTAAAATAAGAAAAAAAAGTTAACGAAAATAAAAAAGAAGATATAAAAAGAGTTAATGTTAATTTTTCTCTTTAATGTTTGACAAAACTAACTATATTTATTCAAAAGATTAAAAAATTAATTTACCTCTAAAACTTTTATAAATTATTTTAATTTCAGTTTAAAATTTTTTATTATTGATTTAAGTTGAAATAAATAATGAACTTTATGCTGAAATTGAAACAACTTATAAAATTTTGTAGATAAATTGATGTTTTTAATCTTTTGTAGATAGATGGTTATTTCTGTCAAAACTCTGAGAGCAAAACCAAACTTAATACTATAAAAAATATTTTTATATAAAGAAATCAATAAATACAAACGTAAAAATGCTATTTTCGTTTCTCTTTTATGCACTTTTTAGCTTTAATTGATTTTCTTTATCTTTATTTTGATTTTTTTTTGAACTTTTATTCAGTGTTATTTTTAACTTCTATTTAAGTTTAATTAGTATTTTTAACCCGCCGCGCGTTCCGCAGCATTGTACGCAGCGTGATAAAGTATAGACTACAATCGGCCTGACTCGTTTTCGAACAAACTTTATGTCAATCCATAGGGTGACTCAAAGTTGCACAGTTGAATAAAAACGTTTAATATTTGACCTGACATTTTTCCAAATAAAATTAGTGTCGAACATACTTACAATCTCTCAGATCGTTTCCGAACTAAATTTATATCGAAACGTATGGTAAATGAAAACATATTATATTGACGTACACGACGTGTTTCAAACAAAATGAATGTCGAAACATAGATCAACTCAAAGCGTACACAAAAATAAGCACGAAAACATTTTATATTTGACTCTACTCATTTCTGAACAAAATTTAAGTCAAAACGTAGACTTATGTCGAAATGTAGATAGTCTTAAAGTGCATAAAGTTAAGCACGGAAACATTTTATATTTGACCCAAGTCGTTTTTTGGTTACATTTAAGCTTAGACGCACTCGAATTTATATTGTATAGTAAACCTGGAACTTTAAAATTTTAAGGGAGTTAAAGTGACATTTTATAAAGCTTTTGAAAAAAATATCAGGGACTAAATATATAAGGATTGAAAGTGAGAGGGGGGAAAAAGGCCAATGGGAAACCCCACCGACATTTCTTTTTGAGTTGTAGTAATTTTTTTTAAAAAAAATTTGATTTTTAATCTTTTTTATTTTTATGCTTTTATTAATTTTTTATTTGATTTTCTAATTTTTTAAATTATAGAGACAATTGCACAAATGATCCCTGTGGTTTGATCATATTACAAATTTAGTCCACACATCGTTAAAAACTGACAGAAACTAACGGTGAGGACTAATTTGCAACTATCTGATAAATGTTTGGATTAAATTAGCAATTCATAAAATTTGTGGATCAAACTTGCAATATGGTCAAGCCTTAAGGACCATTAATATATTGCAATTTTCTCTAAAACTTGTGTGAAATTACGTGACCAAAAATAAAATTGTATTCATAAATTAGCTAAACCATAATATGGACTTAGATCTCTAATGAACTTTATTTGATTCTTTTTTATAAAGGAAAATTGGTTATCATAGGTTCCAAATATAGCTAATTGGTAACTAAAGGTTCCAACTTTTAATTTGGTAACTACAGGTTCAGAGTTATATGTTATTGGTTGTCATAGGTTTTCGTCTACCAGACCCTTAACACCGTTAGGGTCTGGTGACGTGGCGTTCCAATACGGCAGTAAAATGGTGATGTGGCATCCAACATGTAAAAACCTGTTACCTCTCTTTGACTTAAATGCCGAACAAACACAAAAAAACCCTAACCTAATTTCTCTACAAATCTTCTTCAAGCAGTGATTCGATTCCGAAATCTTTTCTCCATGCGATCACGTTTTTTAGCATCGTGAATGCTTCTTTCAACTTGAAGTCTCTTGCACGGAGGAATTTCAGCAGAACGACGTCGCTTCGTTCGTCGGAGAGTAATGGGATCCCCCAAATTGACACCTTTTCCGGCGGAGATGTCGCCGGAGTCACTTCTTTTGCCGGAAGTTCAGTTTCGTTCGTCTTCTCCGGCGAAGTGGTGGTGGTGGCTGCAACGACGGTCTCCGGCAGCTCCGTTGGCGGCTGTGGTTGTGGAACCTTCGTGGGTTTATCTTCTTCTTTGGATTCCACCATAACCACCGGCGGTGGTGGGGTCGATTTATCCTTTCCGGCGGTGGTGGGGTCGATTCATCCTTTCCGGCGGTCTCTTCACCAGCCTTAGCCTCTTCTTCAACAATCTCCGCCCCATTCTCCTCCTTCACCGGCGTTTCCTCCGCCGGAGACGGCGGAGCAGGAGCAGTGAACTCATGCTTATTAAGCGCTTCTTGAACCATCAATTTCAACTCATCCAACGCTTTCTTCTGAACATCCGGTAGCTCACCGGCTACATTGGATTCCTCCTTAAACGAACCCGATTCAGAAACCTTCTCATTCTCCTCCGCCTTCACCTCAGCCTCCGGCGGCCCATCTTTCTCACACACCACCGCCGGAGTTCCCTCAATCTTCTCCGCCTCCGGCACCACCGCAACTTCCGCCGCCACCGTCGTCCCCTCAGCCGCAGCCGCCGTGGTCAAAGTCTCCTCCGCCATGAAAAACAACCGTTAATTCACCGGAAAACCTAAAGATACCGAGGGTTTGAAAATTAAAAATTGAAACTTTGAATAATATTATTATTGATAGTGGTGGAGTGGGGGAAATGGGTCGGATTTCACGAGGCTTTAATAACGGGGGTTTGGGGTTTTAAACAGCCTGTTGGAACGCCACGTCACCATTTTACTGTCATGTTGGAACGCCACGTCACCAGACCCTAACGGTGTTAAGGGTCTGGTAGACGGAAACCTATGACAACAAATAACATATAACGATGAATTTGTGGTTACCAAATTGAAAGTTGAAACCTTTAGTTACCAATTAGCTATATTTGAAACCTATGATAACCAATTTTCCTTTTATAAATTATGTATACCGGTTTGTTGGTTACCACAAAAACACGTCATTTAGTACACAAAATATAAAATATGAAACAATAGATTTTTCCTGCAAGTGTTAACTTTTGAGTACAAATTACCTGAGAATTATTGATGGTCTGAGATATTGTGAGGCATAATTTGGAAGTAATATCACAATGTGTAAGTGTGTATGTTCTTGGTAGATTTGCAGGATGTTTCTTCTCATCAACTCCCAAGAACAACACTTTCAGCTTCGAAGCTTCAAATATCGATGGCCCAAATAATCTTGCAACCTGATTCAATCACAAGAACCCAAAAACCCATGTAAAAAACATATTTAAAAAAAACTGAAAAAAAGTTACAGGAAATTACTGGAGATTGAATCTTCTTGAGCTTTGTTGGTGTTTTGAAGATCAACATAGAGCTATTATGGCGATTAGGAACCGCAGATGAAGTGATCAAAGAAGCCATTTGTTACTTGATGATCTAAACGATCCCACGAAGAACACCAAGAACACACAGGAGATGGTGAAATAATGGTGTGAATGTGTGATTGATGTAATTATAAGGTTGAATCTTGAAAGGAAAAAGAGGTGGCGTGTTGGGATTAAAAGAATTTGTTTTAGTCAGATTATCGTTGAAGCCGATTAGGTTTGCGTTTGTTCATTTAGGATATGTCCAAAATGTACATTGAACTTATGACCCACACATACAACACCAAGAAAACGTGTTGATTTATGAACTTAGAAACGAAATCTTGCATAACTGAGAGGGTAATCAGGGGATTGGGTTTGAACTTGTGCGCAAAGGATACGGATAGTAAATTGTAAAATAAACATGTAAAGAAACATAATATTATAATTTAAACGAGTTAAGAACAACGAATATTCTGGAATATGATAATCGAAGTACTAAACTGACAATATAATATATAATTTAAGGTTAGGCATGCGATGTTGATATTTGACATGACAAACGAGAGGGATCAAACTATGTCACATGGAAGTACATTAGGCTCATTTTCTGGGTATATGTATTAACAAATGAGACATATCAGGGACCAGTCTAAATAACAATCATGGTGACAATGTGTGATGCCATGATCACAATCCATCTCTTGTATTTTAATTATCATCATAGAACAATCATATGCGTTCACATAATATCCAGTTAGATCTAGCTTTATTCGTGCATGGAATATCATCAATGTCACTTCTCACTTTGATAGCAACCCGTTGAGTGGGTCAAACTCCAAGAAAAAAAAGAGGGGAAAACACGCAAGTGTTGGGGCAATTTTCTTCAATGATTCATTAACAAAGCAAAACAAGTCTTAAATATGCAAATTACCTACGTGCACTTTATTCTCCTGAGCTAAAAAGAAGGAAACGTGATAATGCAATTCTACCCACTATCTACCATGCATGCAACAAAAAGGGAAATGTACAATTAACTATCCTAGAATCTTGGCAGCAGTTGTTGACTTCTACTCCAAGAGACGTGCAGGAGGTTTAATCTTCCTTTTGGGCCGCTCGAACATGGGCTGCTTGTTATCCTCGTTGGGCTGGACTCCTGATGTACATGGGCTAGACACATGGGTCGTATCAACACCCCCTTCCTGAAAAATAACATTGCCCCCAATGTTGATGAATTCCGGAAATTGAGAGATCAAATCCGCTTCAAGTTCCCATGTAGCCTCCTCCAAAGGTTTATTGACCCACTTAATCAAAAACTCTTTGCCGTTCTGAATTGACCTGCTATTGATAATTGATTCTGGCATATATTCCTCCTGCTCTTTGTCCTGCAATGCTGAAATGTCGTCCACAACTGAGGGGGCATCCCCATGGCTTGATTTTAACAATGAAACATGAAATACTGGGTGTATTTTTGAACCTTCTGGCAGCTGCAATTTGTACGCGACATTGCCAATACGTGAAAGAACTTTGTAGGGCCCATAATAACGTTTAGATAGCTTCCTGCTTGCTCGATCGGCAACCGATTTCTGTCGAAAATTTTGTAAACGAAGATAAACCATTTCACCAACCTTAAACTCCTTCTCGGAACGATGTTTATTCGCTTGTTTAGTCATACGTGCCTTTGCTGTTTCGATAGCTTGTTTCAGCTCCGAGATAATCCTTTGATGTTCTTGTAATGAATCTTCAATTGAGGCGATCTTTGTATCACCAGAAATGTAGTCATGAATCGAAGACACGTCCCGTCCATAAACTGCCTTGAAAGGTGACATGTTGATGGCCGATTGAAAGCTCGTATTGTAGGAAAATTCCGCCAGATACAAGTAGCGTTGCCAAGTAGCTGGTTCTGCAAAAACAAACGCGCGCAAGTAGGATTCTAAGCATCGATTAACAACTTCGGTTTGGCCGTCGGTTTGCGGGTGGTATGCACTAGAATGCAACAGCTTGGTTCCCATTATGTTAAACAACTCTTTCCAAAAGTGACTGAGAAATAGAGGATCCGATCAGATACTATCGTCTTTGGTAACCCGTGTAATCGGTAGATTTCTCGCATAAACAAGGATGCCAAATATATTGTTGTATAATGAGTTGGTAAAGCAATAAAATGAGCAAACTTAGATAGGCGGTCCACTATTACCCAAATTGCGGTCTTGCCTCTTGATGTCGGTAAGTGAGTAATGAAGTCCATGGATATGTCTATCCATGGTGCTGATGGTGTCGGCAACGGTTGAAGTAGACCAAATGGCTTTTGGTTGGAACTTTTTGTGGATTGGCAAATGTGGCATTGACGAATGAATGTTGCTACCGCTTTTCGTAATCCCACCCAAGAGAAATTAGCTGCAATCCGCTTTGTTGTGGCTGTAATACCGGCATGGCCACCTAAGAAAGATGAATGATATTCCTGCAACAATTTTTCACGCAGAGAAGCAATAGCGGGAATCATAATTTTACCATGTCGATAAACTAACTCGTCTCTGAATGCATGGTATGGGAACCCGATTGGATCTTTCACGATCTGATCAACCAACTTTTTTCCATCAGGGTCGTTCCGAAAGTACTCCCTGAGTTCATTTAGCCATGGTGCTGTTGGATGGGAAATCGCCAGACAACTGTTGAGTTCAACCCGGCTAAGCGCATCCGCTACAATGTTCTCCTTCCCGGGTTTTTAATGAATCTCATAATCAAATCCCATAAGTTTGGTGGCCCATTTCTGCTGTTCTGGAGTTTGTATTGTTTGAGTAAGTAAGTGCTTCAAACTATGGTGATCAGTGAAAACACGAAATCGATTGCCAAGGAGATATTGACGCCATTTCTTTATGGATTCAGTGATTGCATATAACTCCTTCGTATAAGTGGACTGACCTTGCATAGTGTTGCAGAGTTTCTTACTGAAAAATGCGATAGGCCTGTTATTTTGAGATAGAATAGCCCCAATGGCCACGCCTGATGCATCGGTGGTTACGTCGAATGGATTGGTGAAATCTGGGAGTGCTAGCGTGATAAGGTGTTCCATTGTTGATTTTAGGCTATTGAAAGAAATCTGAGCTGAGTCACTCCACTTGAATTCTTTGTTCTTCAATAAGTTTGTCAGTGGTGCGGCTATATTGGCATAATTAGGTACAAATCTGCGATAATAGCCTGTGAGGTCGAGAAAAGCCCCAAGGTGGTGAACGAAGTTGGGGTTGGCCAATTTGGATAGCCGCAATCTTTTCTGGTTCAGGTGACACTCCAACACTTGAGATCCGATGGCCGAGAAATGAAATTTCATTAACAGCAAAAACGCACTTGGAGGGTTTAGCGTGATATTCATTAGATAATAGTGTTTGGAAAACAAATCGGAGATGATCGTAGTGCTGATGAATATCATTGCTGTAAATGAGAATATCGTCAAAAAAAATAAGAACAAACCAACGAAGCACCGGGCGGAACAGGTCATTCATGGTAGATTGAAATGTTGATGGGGCATTCGTCAAGCCGAACGGCATGACGACGAATTCATAGTGGCCATCGATTGTGCGGAAGGCGGTTTTATGAATGTCTTTTTCAGCCACACGAATTTGATGGTACCCGGATCGTAGATCTATCTTTGAAAAAACCGTAGCTCCGTGCAGCTCGTCAAGCAACTCGTCAATGGTCGGTATTGGGAAACGATCACGAACGGTTACTGCATTTAGGGCTCGATAATCAACACAAAACCTCCAAGAGCCATCCTTCTTTTTTACTAGTAGAACGGGTGAGGAAAACGGGCTCTGGCTAGGGCGAATAACACCGGCTTTCAGCATGTCGGTAATGAGATTTGTCATGATTTGTTTTTGGAAATGTGGGTATCGATAGGGTTTGACATTAACTGTTTGGTTTTCATCTATTAGTGGAATGTTATGGTCTTGAGTTCGGGTTGGAGGTAACTTGCTAGGTTCATCGAAAACTGGTTTAAATGTGGTGAGGATGTTGTTGATAGTGGGGTTTGCATGGGGGGTTGATGAGGGGATGGCTGGTTGTGGTTCTGTATATGATAATGTATGCAGAGAGGCAATTGAACCATGCTTAAGAAGGGTGGAAAGGGTACTGGTGGAGACTTGACGGCTAAGTGGTTCACCTGTCAAGGTACACGTGGTGCCTTCTTTTGTGAAGGATATTTCTGGTATGGAGAAGTCCGCCGTGAGTCTGCCCAGAGTTCCTAGCCACCCAATTCCCAGAATTACATCTGCACCTTCAACTGGGAGTATAAAAAATGGAACATGGAACTGCCATTTTTTACTTGCAACATGACATCCGGGCAATACGTTTGGCATTTAATGTGCTCTCCGTTTCCTACCATTACCGAGAAGGGTGGGATGGGTTCTTGTACGAGATGTAAGTTGGTGGCTATGCGGGGTTGGATTATGTTATGAGTGCTCCCACAATCGATGAGAATGGTGACGGCTTTACCGGAGATGGAACCTGTGATCCGGAGCGTTTGAGCAGATGAAATACCAAAGTATGCGGCCATGGATAGAAATTGAGGTGTGTTGCGTTCCTCAAGTTGGGTAGCCGGGATGGTGTCGGTTGGGTCTTCCCCGTCATCGTTGTCGACGATTACCATGAATTGAGGTGGAGAACACTTGTGGCCCGGGAAGTATTTTTCCGGGCACTTGAAGCATAACTCGTCCTTGCGGCGTTGTAATAGTGCTTCAGGTGATAGTTTTGTGAAAGGTAGAGTGGTGGGAGTTTTTGTTGGTGTCGGTAAAAGTGGTGGGGTAGGGTTTTTGTTGGTACTGGAGGTTGATGGTTGTGATAAGGATGGTGAGGTCCAGGGTATTGTAGTAGGCTTTGAGTAGGAGGTTGTTTTGGGTTTGGTTTGTTGGAGTTTTTCCTCAACCAAGCTTGCTAACACATAGGCCTGATGTAATGTGGTAGGCTTCAAGATGGCCAGTTCATTTTGGATGTCGGTTCTCAAGCCTGAGATGAAACAATTACGTAGCGCTTGTTGAGATAGACCTATCACACGGTTGCTCACCTTTTCGAACTCCGTTTTGTATGCGGCTACGGTTGAGGTTTGTGTTAACTTGAACAACGTGGCTTCGTGATTTTCATAAGTTGATGGTCCAAATCATAGTTCCATATCGCGTTTAAATGCTGTCCACGTGCCCAACAAGTCATTGTTGGCGAGATGTTTATACCATGATAATGCATCTCCCACAAAATAGAACACTGCCAAATCAACTCGTTCCATGACCGGGGTTTGGTAGTAAGAGAAGTAATTGTCAGCTTGGAAAATCCAGTCAAGCATATTAGAGCCATCGAATAATGGTAGGGTGATTTTTGGCTGGCGGGGGTTGTGACGGTTTGGTGATCGATGGCGATGTGGGGAGCGATCACGGGGAGGTGTTTTGGCGCCGGATGATTCAGAAGTGACATGGGTGGTGAGGCCATCGAGTTTTGTTAGAAACTCGGTCATCATGGCTTTATTATCGCGAGTAGCTTCGGTGGTAAGGGTAATCAATTGGTTTAACAATTGATCAGTGGTTTTGGAAGGGGATTGTTCGGGAGTGGATTCTTTTCGTGACATGGTGGGGGTTTGAGACGAGAATGAAAGCACCAATGATAGCAACCCGTTGAGTGGGTCAAACTCCAAGAAAAAAAAGAGGGGAAAACACGCAAGTGTTGGGGCAATTTTCTTCAATGATTCATTAACAAAGCAAAACAAGTCTTAAATATGCAAATTACCTACGTGCACTTTATTCTCCTGAGCTAAAAAGAAGGAAACGTGATAATGCAATTCTACCCACTATCTACCATGCATGCAACAAAAAAGGGAAATGTACAATTAACTATCCTAGAATCTTGGCAGCAGTTGTTGACTTCTACTCCAAGAGACGTGCAGGAGGTTTAATCTTCCTTTTGGGCCGCTCGAACATGGGCTGCTTGTTATCCTCGTTGGGCTGGACTCCTGATGTACATGGGCTAGACACATGGGTCGTATCACACTTCATCACGACTTCCAATCGATCCCAATAGCTTGATTAATCAACAAAGAATCTGCACAGTTAACGAACGTTTTAAGGCATTATGAGGAACAGAAGAGGGTGTTCCTCAAAATAACCAACCAACTTAAGAATAAGTATACATAAATGAAGAGCATGAAGTTCACCGAGAGTTTTTAGAGAGGGAGAGCATAAAGTTCATCGAGAGTTTTTAAAGAGGGAGCGCATGACCTTCTTACCACACGTTGTGCTTTGATAAATTTTCAGATTTAGGCTTTTTGAGGGAGCTTGCATGAGGGGTGTGGTCACTACTCACGTTTATGTCATTCTTTTCATCTTATTGGTGGCCACATCTTGTAATAAAATTTTCGTGGTCTCCTTTTTCTTTGATCGGGTACGAGTTTGTTTTTGGGAATTGAGCTAACCGGCCTAGGCGGGTTATACCTCTTTAAGTGTCCTTAGTTTTGTATTGGTTGGTTCTTTTTAATGGTTAAATACGGTTTTTAAATGTATACTAACTATTTAGTTATATGCATATAAGAAAAAAACATAGGATAATGTTACCATTAATGTTTCTAATTGAGGTGACCCGCTATCAAAAACTTTCTAACCTCAGATCACTACAATTATGCATGAGCAAAACTTTACTTACTATGAGCTGTTGATGGATCCAAAATGTGATGACCTAAGGCCCGTAGATACTACAAGTTATCAATCATCTTATTACAATTCCTTTACAAAATCGGCTAACTACTTTATCTTTCCTCAAACTTCGATGAATCTTTTGACATGCAAAAGGCCATGGTGCATAAGGTCTAATTGCTTGTTCTTACTATTATGCCTCTTCATATGATAAGACTTGTTATATTTCTTGGTGTGGAACGCTTTCTTAAGATGAATCTATCAAGGCGCCTAATTTTGAATTTCTCAAAGTGGACCACGGCGTCATTCCTAAGGAGGCCGCCAAGTCATTCATCCGGGTCAAGAGTATGGAAGGGGTGGAGATGAGTGAATGAGATACACTCGTTGTCCATGGAGCGGGTAAGAGCCTAAAGATAGTGATGGATACCTTTAAGAAAAGATGAGCAATAGATAAGGAAGTGTCTAGTTCAAAATCCCATATCATAGGAGAAATCAAAGCTTGTGGTCATGTCTTTCTATGTCATATGTACCTATTTAAAAGATATATAGGTTTTTTAAAAGGTTACGTAAGAAACTGTTATGAGGGTAGTTTTGTTATAGGATATGTTACCGAGGAGGTTATTGAACTTTGTATTTGCAGTGGTTCCTATACCGGCATCCAAAAGTGTGTTTTACTTTTTTTTCAAACGAATTAGTATTTGGGGCGAGACAGTTCCCATAACCGCCCTAAAAAATTTTATGCATCATTTTCAGTAGCGGGTCATGCTTCAAAACCTTATTTTCACCGCCTCAATTCTTTGTGTACTAGTGGTACATTCAACCTATTTTTTGGCTATTCAACCCATTTTTTGGCCATTCAACCCATTTTTTCCCCGTTCAACTCCTCTGGATAGTTTGGGAAAAATAAGGTGTTGTTTGTTTCAGAAGAGGTAAAACGTCTGCAGTCTGCGGACCACATCTGCAGACATCTGCAGCAGAAGAGGTGGACCAAATGTCTGCAGTCTGCAAGAAAAAGACTGTTTGTTTTGTTTAACATCTGCAGAATGCTGAAATATTCTGTAATTAAACTAAATTTATTTTTTAAACTTTAAAAACAACTAATACATTAATATATAAATAAAAGTAATAGAAATACATTAAAATATAAATAAAAGTCATACAACACTACAATAATATTCATAAAATCATACAATTACATTTATAAATCGTTTACATGTGACAACATAACCGATGCTCAATGACATACCATCTCCTTTTGATCTTCTTGAGGTCCTTATCGGTCAACGACTCAATATCAAAATCATAGTAAAACCCGTGTTCAATCCATGGACCAATCGTCACTTTGGCGTCTGGGAATACCTTTTGAACAGCCATTGCCATGACATGAGCACACTGTATCCATACGTAAAATCATTTAGCTGATCTATCCTCTATGCATTTACACTAAAAACATATAAGAACCAATACACAACTTAGAACCCTGGTGTTTTGAATCACAATTGGTTTATTCTACTTTCCATTGAGATGCATTTTGGCTTATGCAAGTCAAACTCCAAGTATATTTCAAATAGAATCATGATAGAAATTGTCACAAATTAACAGCATAATTTCTCCATTGCTAATTGTTCTTACAAGGGTTAACATCTTAACAAGAATCACACTCAAACACCAACATAATCCATCTCAATTTTTCAAGTTTGAACAACATCATCATCATCAACAACATCACCAAACTAACTATTACCAAAATGAAATACTCATATCAATGATCAATTGAACAAGAAACAAAAAACACACAGTGAATGTGTTTAATTGAAGTGTCAAGGGCAGATTTGAGCAGATTTGAACAACAACAGAAATAATCATCAACAACATCATCATCAACAACAACAGAATTGAAACAAAAAACATCATCATCATCAACAACATCATAATTGAAACAAAAAACATCATCATCATCAACAACAACAGAAATCAGCAACATCGAGCAGATTTGAACAACATCATCAACAAGATCAAACAAGTTCAACAAGATCAAATCAGCAACATCGAGCAGATTTGAACAACATCGAGCAGTATTCAACAACAAAAGAAATCAGCAGAAGGGTCAAGGGCAAACAAGTTCAACAACATCATCAACAAGATCAAACAAGTTTAAACAACATCATCATCATCAACAACATCGAGCAGATTTGAAACAAGTTCAAGAAATCAGCAACAATTGGAGAAGAAGTTCAAACCTAATCGTGGCGAGGGCGCGACGCAGACCGATTGGAGAAGAAGTTCAAACCTAAGCGCGGGCGCGACGCAGACCGATCGTGGGGAGGGCGTGACGCAGACCGATCGTGGCGAGGGCGCGACGCAGACCTAGTGGCGACGGTGGGGAGTGGCGACGGGGGGAGGCGACGGGAGGAGGCCGATTGTGGGGTGTGGGTGTGGTGATGTGAAGTATGAAAGGAGTTGGGGGTTTAGGGTGATATGTGAAGAGGTGAGAAGACCTCTGAAGACTTTAGTCCACCTCTTCTTGGAGAAGAGGTCACGCAGATCTTTTTTAGTGAAACATCTTCAGAAAAACAAACAGTCTGCAGACCAGAAACATCTGCCCGCCTCTTTTTGGCGCAGACAAAAGAGCTTCAGAAGCTCTTTTCAAGAAAAACAAACACCACCTAAGAGTACCTCTCTTTTGAATACTTTTGAGTAGTTTTGAGAAAAAAATAAAATGACACGTTTACATTTGTTGTTTCTGTAGGTAGTTTTAGATAATTAAAAAAAAAGAAAAGAAAAACACCACCCTAAGAGTTCACTTTGAACCTATACTAGAGGTGATGTAATGACCCGAGCTTGAGTCTGAGCTTTCCTTATCAATCTTGATTTGGCTCTTTACTTCAAAGAATGATGTTATTTATATAGCTTTTACTTATATATTAAATATTTAATTATATTAAAATTATTATATTATAAAAGATTATAATGAAAAATAGCTTAATATTGTATTTAAAGATAATAATTATCAATGTATAAAATATTTTAAGTACATAAATACAAAAGTATATGTATTAAATAATAAACAAGTAAACCCATGCTTAAAATTTTTTGGATGTGTAATCTAGAATTTAGAAACAAAAACTTTGAACCAACCACCTGTTAGGTTTTCCACACAAGTTCTAACGATTACCAAACAAAGCATTAGGTTGTTAAATGTATTCACTTTTCATGGCGTTTTAAGAATAAGTAAAGGTCGTGTGACGTAGTCAATAAAATGATCAAGATCAGATAGTTCTCCCAAGCAAACCATAGCATCTAAGTTTAAGTAAGCTTGAGCTTGACTCGTATTCATATGCTAAGAGTAGAAGCAAGATAAATATACCGTTCAAAAAAAATATCACAAACACGTTACAAAATTTTCTTAATCAACGGGTTTATTATAATAAACAATGAATTGTGTTTTTATATGATAACTAGGAAATTTGGTATGCGCTTCACGACAAGTTTACATTAGTTGAGCAGGTATAAAAGCCAGAGGTAGTGCGGTTAAACTCGGACACTACAGTGGGGACGCGTTCGTTCGATATCGATTCAGATCGTTACGGTGTGTTAAAAATATTGTAAATTTATTAAAAGATATTTGGTTAAACTTTACTTAGATAATGCAAACAAACACATACCCATTATATCCCACTAAAAAGCAGAGTCTGTGAGAAGTAGGTAGTGACAAGTTTTTCCTTTATCTTAGACATAAAGAGACCGCTTCCAAAGAGACCCCGACTTAAAAACGATAGTAAGCAAATTATAGAGCATACAACATAGGTATATATCACATAAGAGTTTAGGATAAGCATAGGCATATTTATAAGTATATTCATAAGCATAACAACCAGACTATAGCGCATACATCCCATAAACATACATCACATAAGCATAAGCATATGCATAAGCATAACAACCCGAAGATAGTGCATACATCAAATAAGCAACATGCTTCACCTATAAAGAGCAAATATCGATAACCTACACATCACGCGAGGGGGCACGCATCAGGTCTTCCTTTACTCCTTCTACCAACAGATCCCACTAAAAGTCCTTAATTTTAATTCTACGACTCCACGCACTCCTATCCTTGATCATGTGCTCGGAGAGGTGCAACTCTACCATATCCCGCCTAATTATCTCATCCCAACTCAACTTAGGTCTTCCTCTACTCCTCCTACCATCTATGGTGATGTTCTCTACTGCTCTAACCAATGCTGGCATCGGTCTCCTCTTCACGTGCCCAAACCATCTTAATCTTTTCTCTCGTATTTTATCCGTGACACAAGCCACCTCTAGCCTCTGCCGAAACACGTCGTTCCTTATCCGATCCAGTATTGTGTGTCCACACATCCACCTCAGCATTCGCATTTCCACAACCTCTATTTGTTGTCCGTACGATTTCTTTATGGCCCAACAGTTTGTTCTGTATAACACAGCCGGACGTTGTGCCACTCTATATGGTTTCCCCTTTAGTTTTGCTAGGAACCTCTTATTACATACAATCTCTGATACTGCTCTCCACTTACATCATCCTACTTGAACATGATAGGCTACAATACTGTGTATCTCTCCATCCTTCTGTACGTACAAGCCTAAGTATTTGAACCTAGCCGTCTGTAGGACCATCAGACCCTGGATATTGATTTGTGTGTTCTCTTCATTCTCTCCATTAAAGTTACAATACATGTATTCCATATTAGAGCGACTTATCCTTAAGGCTTTGCGTTCTAGTGCCGCTCTCCACTGTTCTAACCTCTTGTTAAGACTCCTTTTAGATTCTAATATTAGCACAATATCATCCGCAAACAACATGCATCACTGGATTGACTCCTTATAGACTTGGTCATCTTATTCAACGGTGGCCAAAAAATAAAAGAGAAAACCCCAAAAAACTAGTCTTGATGTAAGCAAATGGGTCTCAAGACATGTTCGTTTCGTTGCTTACTTTGTTATGTAACTTCCAAGCTCAAGTCACCAAACCGGCACGCTAAGGCGGGTACCAAACAAAAGATAAAGCTAAAAATACAACTCTTTTGGTTAATTGGTTGATTAGATATGCAAGTTACGTTAAAAAAATAAAATAAAAATATAAAATATAAAAAATTGACTATGTGGACCAATGAAAATAAGGTGCTATTCACCTCATTTTCTACATGTTATTATTGAAATATTAGGACAAAAGTGTAATCAAGAAAAAATATTCAAAGCCGACTTATGCACATGTGTTTTTGTTTCTATGTTGCAGTTATGCTGGCACCATACACTCACTCAGACAGGCATACAGCCCTTTCAGACAGAAGATCTTTTGATGGTGTTTCAATTCAATCTTAATTCTTTTCCAAGGAAAAAAAGAAAAGAAAAGCGAACATATTAATGTATATAAGCAAACAATACAACCATACACAATTACACAGATCCGGGCTTAGAACATACAAGGCTTTCGTAATCGACGCTATAACTAGCTTCAACTTCCTTTGTGATATACGCAACCACGGTGACAAAAAAAATCAAAAACCTTCCCCTAGAGGTTGCTTGTTCTAAACCCTTTTAAGATCATATGGCCAACGCAAGCTTTTCCTGATTACAGGGTCTTGATGGGATCCTGTGAGTGTTTACAGACGGGATATGAAAGTTACCAAAAAAACATTGGTGGTTGTATATTTTGGCTTTTGGCGACGTTTTATCAACAAGTTAAAGGTCATATGGCGTAGTCAGTAACAAGATTCTGGTAGATCAAGAAGTGTTAGACATCATGCCAGTGTATATGATTTCTTGGTTTAGTCTTCAATTAACCGGATTTCAAACTTTAACGGGTTCCTAAATTTCTGTTCAAGATCCATTATGAGAATCCAAAATGTATACTTCCAAAAAAAATTTAAAAAACATGTGCATTATGTTTACCTGCTAATTGTTGATAAGGGAGTGCCTTCACTGATCATTTTGGCGAAGTGAACCTGTTTTGATCTGGGTTTTAGTGTGCTTACCTCACTTTGTTGTTGAAGTGAGCATACTCTGTTTTCTTTTGAACCCTTGTGCCAACATAATACGCAAGTCAGTAAAAGCTTCAAAAATGAAATATTTAAGGTCACGAGAGGAACTACGAATAACCTTTGTGAATAAGGAAGGCCTAGACAACCGAGAACCGGATTCTGATGCCAACGAGAGCTACAAATCGTTTTTCAATGCTTTAGAAGTAAACTTATAGCAGATGTATAAGATGACTGTGATAAGTCATATACCTTGTTAAAGAGATCAATCGGTGGAGCATGTTGGGCTCGTTTTCAGTTTGAAAATTAAATGCCTGTGGTGAAAGATAAAAATAAATAGAGATTTAATAATTTGTGACCCTCAGCGAATATTAAAAAGTAAGAAATTGGAAGAAAATTGCCATGGCTACTGTAGTCTCCCTCTTGCTACTTCTAAAAACCCCTAGATCTCCTTTACTTGAAAATATCTACATTCAGAAAACCATGAAGCTTAATTAGAATCATTTTTCACTATGGAGAAATTAAGTTTATTACTAACTGTTAAAACTGTACCTTCTTGTTCAGGGGTAAGGCTTTAAATCTGTGAATTGTTTCATAGTCCTCTTGTTTCGTTTTGTACATTTCGGTTGGTTTCAACGGTTTATGATGACCGCTAATAGAAACACATAAAAAAAATAAAAACATGTTAGGCATATATTTATGTTGATTTATTAGGCATATTAAAAAATTCAAGTGACAAAATCATAAAACATGTTAGGCACATATTTATGTTGATTTATTAGGCATAGAATATATAAAAAATTCGATCATAAATTTACAACAATACCCTCTCAATTCCCTACAGCTACTTTCTGTGCCAAAGGCAAGACTAGGCTTTTGTGGTGCCTGTAAAATATTAAAAGTTATAGATCACATTTAATCTTAATATCGTTAAAAAATTTCAAATTTGGAATTTTTAATTGCTCTTAATTTCTAACCTTTAAATTGCTACAACACGCTGATGTTGATGGTACTGTCGCAGTATTAGTATTATGTACAGCCCTTTCTGTTGTCTTCAAGTGAAATTCCTGATAAACAATATCAGTATGATTCATAAGGTAAAAACCTTGGGTTTTGGAAATGATTATTTAAAAAAAAAAAAAAGATTGAGAAAAAATTATGAATGATCAACTTACTTGAAACTCCGGTAACCGGGGAGTGCTTTTTTGGTGTAATACTGAAGGTGCCTCGAAAATCTACAGGTGACCAAAAAGACAAACAGATAAAAAAACCTGAAGAATATTCATAAGTTAAAAACCAAAGAAGAAATGAACTGTTATATAAGTACAAACTTTTCTGTTGAGTGGACGAGCTCGAAAACCAGGAGCTCTTGATGCCATGTGCTCGTTTCCATTATCACCTTTTTGCCTGATACCAAAACAACCAAGTACTTTAAGAAGAATGTTTGAAAAAAGAAAGATGTCCAGTTCCAAATCATAGGACTTATATAGCTGATGTGGATGAAACCTCGTTCTTTGTGCCCTTTGGGCTGTTGCAAGATCAGGTGGTCTAGGAACGGTGATTCGTAACCTACCATGACCTAAATGATCATCTACATTGCATTCCTGTAAACCATCAAAAAGAAGTTTTTAAGAGATCGTTAGAAAAAAAGTTAGTGGATCACTCGATGTAGGCAACTTACCCTTTTTGGTGCCTTGTGGACAAAATTAGTTTGTTGAGCTGTTTCTGCGAGCTGTTAAACCAATAGTTAGAGAGTGGTGTCGAAACAATAAAAGAAATTCTTTAAGATAAAGATGGAATATAAGTTGTGGGCACTTTCAGTATTATAGCATTATACATATTGTGGCAATGCTTGATCATAGTTGTTAAAAGCGAATAGAGGTTAATAGCAACAAGCCACCTATATATTACGTAGCGAATAGCAGTAAATAGCGTCCGCTATTTTGTGTTTAACGATAAGGTAGTAGAAAATTTAAGAAATTGTTTTATATTAAATAAACTAACATGTATAGCTATAAAGTAGTAAAAAATTAAAGCAAACACCACCAAAATAGCTAATTATATTTATAAAAATACAGAAATCGCCATAGGTAGCTATTTGATCGCAAAACACAAATAGCTGGAACATATCTATACGCTATGTAGCACGCTATAGCGGTTGCTATAGCCGTTATTGACAACAGGGTACTTGATTACATTAATTAACAAATGTCTTAGATATGTTGTGCGCAATCATAAAAGATAACAAAAGGCTAGAGGAATATAAAGTATTTCTAACCTTACACAAGTGGCCTCCCTCTACCTTTTGTCTTTTGGCAGCTTGACTTTCCACACCAGAAGAATTACTCCCCAATTTTTGAAATCTAGAACAGTTTTTTAAAAGAAGGATAAAAGATGATGAAGGCTAGTAACTACTAGAGGAGTATCTTCAGTCTTCACTTTGTGATTCAATATCTAACAGGAGATACTTGAAATAGGTGTGCAAGGATAACATATCATTTATCAATAAGACCACATAATTTAGCAGTAACTACCTGAAATGATCAATGAAACGCTCCTGATTTTGTTTAGCCAATTGACTTGCTGTAGGTTTCATTAAAGTTGAGGTCCTCAGGAGAGATGGCTTCCAACTTGATTTTGTTTTAGATTTGTAAATGGCATTTCTTGTGCTATCTTTAATCATAGAACTGTTAATCTGTTGCTTGTTAAATGCTTGCAGACAGTTACTTTTCAAGACCATAGGGATGCCCCCATTCGCCACATCAGCATCTGTGAGACGTGTTAGCAGACAGTATAGTAAATGACATCTTATATAATATATTAAAATGCTAGAGAAGTTGCTGAAACTTGATGATCTTGAGTCTTGAGTCCTTAGTCCTTACAAACAATACACTAATTCAATGGCTTAACATACTTTCTAGTTAATCATAGTGCGTTTTCAAGTAGAAGATGGGATATGCAGAAATAGTCAGCTGCCTAGTTAATACCTGTATTGCACAAAGCCATTGCAGAATCTTCATGTGCTCTTGTGACGTCAGACGCACTATCCAACAGATTTGCATTATCAAAACCTTTGATACAGTAGAACCATTGGCATTTTCACTTTTTTCTCTTGAAAGTAACCTGACTGCAAATGCTGAAATCAAAATTGCATGCACAAATTAGCAAAGGACTGATGTCATGCTCACAGGAACATTAAACAAAACAATATTCATTTCACTGACATAACGTAGTTGTATTGTAAGTTATCAAACAAAGTTCTGGATAATATTATGCTGAAACATTCAATATTTAAACTCAAAGAAGAATCAGAATCAAACATGGTGCGAACATTATCTTCAATGACTTGTAAGATTGTAAATATGGTGTAAATCAGTAATAAATTCATCATGACGAATTAATTGACATTAGTACATACTGTACATTACAAGAGTGTATTCTGATACGGTGTATCATGCCAGCTCCAATACGTCTTGACACATTGTTAAATTGTTAAGTAAACAAACCTTTTCCGGAAGTTACTATCGCTCAGTTTTTGTTAGGATTGCAGGTTTTGTTATCATTGATATTCAAAAAAAGTTTTTTTCCTGTTTTTAGGTATCCTATCGGAATTAGGTGATTTAAACATGGCACTTCAGTATATATGTTTCAGTTCAGCCCGCTGCCTGTGTACTATGAATCTTCAAGTAGCATTTCATGATATATGTAGAAATAAGAACAAGAGATGGCAGTAGTTGGAGGCCGCAACGGTGTAAGCAACAAAATATGCTCCAAGTCTTCTGCCCCCAACCAAACCATCAGAATGAAACGACAAACGACTCAAATTACTATCGGAATAAACACAACATAGAAAGGCACATGCAAACATCAGGCAAATACAAGCAACAAGCCACCAAATAACCACAATTCCAGAGACCTCAAAATTGCATTGGGACAGTAACATCTTATGTAAATGGACTGCCTGACTCAGTGATGATGGGTTCGCCGGACCACTTAACATGTGGAATACTGTATTTGTGTTTCTGCAATCATAATATGGACCACAAATATAAGACAATATCAACATTGATCTTCATGAGCCTGAGCCAAATCCAGTTTACCCCACACCAAAAGAGCAAACAATACACACACATTCCTATTAACATTACAGTACCAAGTACCAACTGTACCAAGTACCAACTGTACCAAGTACCAACACCACTTCACTGCAGAACAATGCATACGTTTAGACTTTTAAAGTCAATCCTAGAATTTCAAATTCAAAATTGACATGAATGCTTTACCACATTTAACCTGAACTATTTACAGTGATTAAAATTTTCCATAAATCAGATCTAGCAACCACTATTTATCCTCAAATTAATCATACGCAACCTAAAAATCTACTGATCAACCTCAAAATTTAACACTAGAGCACGCATACACACAAAACAACAAAACTTTCAATAATATTTAGCTCGACTTAAGTTCATCTCTTCTTCCCAAATTTCACGATCGAACGCATATCAATAACAATCTACACCAAACACTAACCTCTATTATCAAAAAAAGGATCTAAAAAACCTACAAACAAGCATAAATCAGCAACATAAGCAGATTTCAACAGCTTACGCGAAGGCGGATAGCTTTCAATCGAATCAAACCACATTTCCGCTTCACGAGCTTCATCAATCGACTCTTTTCTCGTAAAATCAAAGAACCTCGCAGCTTCAAACTCGTAATCGATATCGATTTCCACCGCCGTGAACGTAAACTCCACCGCCGTATCACCGCTGCTACTATCATCCTCCATATCCACCTCCATCATCAAAACTTCTCACAACAAAACCTCTGATTCTGCTTCAAATTCACACAAAATCTCACTGTTTTGAGGATTTTGTCTCCGATTACGAAGCAATACGTACAGATGTGTGTGATTGTAGGTGTATAGGTATACGTACAGATTTGTGTATCTATAGGCTTTGAGACTGTTGCAAGGGACAAAATGGGGATTAAACGAGATTTTAGAATTTGAATGATCTCGGGTTTCAAAAGTAAGATAACGTTAAGTTTATTAAAAGGACGAATGTGCCCTTCTTATTTGTTTGTTTGAATGGGGTTTGTTTTTATACTTTTTATTGTTGGTTTTATAAACAAATTGTTGAGAAATGTGTCTTCGTGATATGTGAACGATGAGTATTTTTAAAAATTGTGAAATCAATAAATAAATTATTAGATTATTGTTTTTTTAATATTTATATTTGAATTAAGCTAATTCATTATTGGTTAGTCGGTTACTATTTAATTTGACTTTTATTATAGTAATAATTACACAAAATTAATGTAATTGAAAAGGTTAAGTGTTCATTATTTAGGAAGATTATTGATATTCGAGGATCTTTCTCTTTGAATTTCAAATATATTATTGGCTGAATACTATTATATTCTTTGATTGCATATTAATACTTCTGTAATTAATCTTAAATTTTAATGTTGTACGGGTTAAAGTCACAAGTTGTTGTTTAGTTCACTTGGTAACTTTTGGTTCTTTTAAACCATTTGACGAAGATTCGACTCCAAGTCGATATGACAACTTTTTTGTTCAACGCCAGAGCATGTTAACTTTTGTGTTCGATTTCATCTTATGTCAAGCTTCTTTAATGAACTTTTTGCAATTGTTACCGACTCCAAAACCTCTTTTGTTATCAACTTTTGTGTTTAATTAAAAGATGCAAAAGTTGCCAACTGAATCAAAGAAAAATATTAAACCACAATCCGGAAGAATTAAGAAAAATAAGAAAATATCTCATCGACCTTTCCAACTGTGTTACAATATTAGTATGCGGAATTTTAGAATTTGTTCTACTATATTATATACTTTGTTTGACCATATTGGTCCCGTTTTTTATAGGGGATCTCTACTCTAAATTAACTAGCGATTTTAAAATTGTCAAATTGTAGGACCATCGGCATCATGGTCTAGGCATTTGACTTAAGTTATCGATAATTGTGAGTAGGATGATGCAAGCACTTGTCGGTTCAATAGCGAGATAGTCTCGTCCCTAACCTTCTTTTGCAAGGCCATAAATTAATGTACCACCTCATTAGCATCAAATTTGACGTATGATTAAAAATCTTATTTCACAATCCATTTTCTCCAATGAGATGAGCGACTATTTTCAACATTCTCATAAGAGTCTGGATATTAGCCACCAACCATTCATTCACTACTAAAGGATCATCTGCAAAGAAGAAATATAATAGAAATAACCCATCCTAAGCACACTAAATTTCTTTAAACAAACCCGTCGTATAGTATATTGCATCATCACATGCAAACCTTCCATAGCCAGAATAAAAAGGAAGGGATAGAGCGGATCTCTCTATCTCTAACCTATTTGCAATACAAACTCATCCGAAGGGCTTCCATTCAATAATATCGATGATCTAGTTGAAAAAACAACCTTGAATACAGGTAATTAACTTGAACTTAAAACCCATAAAAAGCATGATTTCTCAAAGTTGTCTAAAAAAGCAAGTTGTAAGCCTTATGAAATGTATTTGAAAATCATGAATTGTTTCTTCTGTTTTTTATAATTAACGAACCATCCAGACTCCCAGGATCCTTGATGAACGCCGAATACTCACTACTAACATTAGCATCAATAACTAAAGCCAACTTGTTTGACAAAACCTTAGCAATGATTTTGCATTGCACATGACACTAATCTATCTACAATCTTTAACCAACATCAGAATAGACACTTTAGGTATCAAAGTTATAAATAAGGAATTACACCCTTTTTGAATAGAAGCATCCAGGAAAATTTGATAAACTTAATAATTATATCATTAGGAATTTAATACCCAAAATTTAATAAAAGCAAAAAAAACTATTTGACCTTAGAGATATATCCATTGCACATGGCCAGACAGAATCCTTTACCTCATTAAGGTTTAAATCGACTCTAATAGAACAGTTGTTAATGAAAACCTAGTTGCTTGAATTTAGGGATGGGAGACATAATTAAAACACCATTAAACTTTTAAAACTAATCTCTAGAGTATATAATGAAAACCTAGCTATTTTACCAGAGTAAGTTGACGTCATACCCTGGATTCAGTAGACCCCCAACATATGAACCGGATCAGTTGGTATCATAGTAAGGGTTCAAATTATTTATCGAAAATCAGTCACGGTTCAAAATTCAACGGAACTCTTTTACAATGATTTTTTACTTTCGTAAATAATAACACTATGGGTTGATTTTCAATTCTTTTTATATTTCAAATTTGAGATGATTAATTCCATTGATTGATTGATCAAATAATTAAACACACAATTCCTTATAAGTGGGGTATTTCAACACTAGGGTTAAATTCAAATATTCATATAGTATTAAAACAAGGATTTATAAAAATACTTGATCATTTACATTGGTTCAAAACATTAGACTTTGAAATGTATTACATACTAAGTCAGAGCTATGAAGTCTTCATATCTTTTAATTGGTGTTACTATAATGCAAGTTTTACTTAACATATAAACCTCTTTTAAAAAATACACATGCAATCATTTATGTAAAAATAAGTTTAAAATGAAATGTTAGCATAAAGCTAGTGAATCATGTTACCACACATTTTTAATAACATTACAACATGACTCGATATTACCATTTATTAAGAAAACTGGTGACATTTTGTAATAAATTTACAACATGACTCAATATTAACATTTATTAAGACAACTTGTTTGAGAATGCCTATACCAGGTAATTGGTATACACTGAACTCATACGGTTTATGCATGTTGAAATAATTTCAGTCGTATTATGACATGACACACATTTACCGTCAATGTGTCTATCCTTGATCGATATACGTATACTATGTCATGTTCAGTTAAACCTTTGCTTAATAAATTTAGGATTGTCACATGCTGGTATTTATCAATCTAAATGCTTTTAACAAACCAACATTATAAATATAATTAAAATGTCTTGTAAATTAATTTATGCACATGGACATAGCATGCAAATGATGTTTTAAAAACATGTTCACCTTAACAATCAGGCTAAAATCACGGCTTACAATCTTTAGAACCTGGCCAACACATCCACAGATACACCTCGAGCTTAACGGGGTATTACACTAGCTTAAGCGGGTTATAAAAGGGGTATGCTTGTAAAGAAATTTATGAGCTAGGTGTGTGGTGGTTGTATTTGTACTTTTACAAATATGTATAAATAACCATAAAAATTTAAATTTACATAAATTGTAAGGCTCCGCTCCCGGGCACCTCACAGTTGGGCGTCATTACACATAAAACATATATTTGATATAAACTTAATAAAATCATGCAGCGGAATTTCTAAGATAAACTTTTCCTTTTACCATAAATATTTTTGTCATTTAATACAACGTACGTCGGTTACAAAACATCTAATGTTGCATTACATCACAAAAGCATTATACAAAAGGTTACATCGTTACTGATTACAAAATGGTCATATACAGTGACCTCTAGTATAAAAACATAAAACTTTTCATCATAAAGAAGATTCCTTAAGTAGTCCTGTACATCGGAACCCTAAGGAATCTTGTACTTGCATGCAACATAATGTGTTGCGTGCATTATGGGCCCACAACACATTGCGTGGTAGCATTATCAAAAGGAGAATGCCATCCCAAAAGAGCTGAGTAGCCGCATCGTGCCATCCCCAGCAACACTACCTGCCAACTAGAAACACATAAAAAGTCAGCGTTACTGAGTGAATTCTAGTTTATAATAAACATATTATATTTCCATTAGAAACCATTCTTTCACATGATCACACATCATACGTACACAGAGATAATATTCATTATTATCTTCATCATTCGTTATACATCATTATCTTTAACTTCTCGTATGGATCCTGTCAGGCTTTACCCACTTCATAGCACTCGGCTATGATTACTGTGGTCGAATGACAAGGATCCCGTTTCATCCTTACTTGCACATTGAATTCTTTTGTACCAATACCATATGCTATACCCCGATCAGTCTTAGCTACTGGGCCGTGAATCAATAGAGCGTATGCCACAGTAGCCTTAGCTACTGGGCCGTGAATCTAAGCGTATGCCACAGTACTAGTAGGTAAGCGGTAGAGGTACCATGACCATGGTCAATCACAAAGAAAGACCAATCGACTTATTCAATGTTTGCAAGACTTAATTCGTTCGTTCGTTAATGCATGTATTCATCATCGTTTTACCCATTCATTCGTTCATTAATACATACACTCATCATCATGTTCCTCTTTCTTTATCTTTCGCTTCACATTACATAATACTTCGTTCGTTCATTGTCATAATGTGTAAAGTCATAGAAAGATATACATACATCATCGTAAGGAACACACACACATCAATCGTACATCATCATACATGGCATCATACATACATAGCCTACATCAACAGACATCTACAGGCACTTACAGAAATTTCCACGTAAGGACTTACTCCCATATTTTTCCCGAAAGCCGGGACTTGACTATGCATCTCCTCGAGTGCAACAGCCCTAATTGTCCCTCCTAAACCTTGGGGACTCATACTAACACATCATACAAACACATACAGGCCACAATCATACCTTAAGCATACTACTCATGATTATACCCAAATGGATCAAACATTCATATTTCCATAAACAGATTTATATATGTTCCAGCCCCAAAATCGTTTAAAACAAGTAAATGAGAGGTCCTAGAACTCACCTGTGCTTGCTAAGTAGCTTATCAATCAAGCTTTAAAGAAGAGTGTCACACTACACCGCCTGCAGATAGGTTAACACTCAAAAGAATCAATTTCTGTCTAAATTCGTTGCTAAGTTCGCCAGCAGTTTTGCTGGACTTATCAGCAGTTTCGCTGCTAAACTCACTGGCAGTTTCGTTGCTAGATTCGCCAGCAGTTTCGCTGGACTTATCAGCAGTTTCGCTGCCAGTTTCGTCCAACTTTCGTTGGATAGCATTATCGGTGAAGTTATCAACGAATCTATAGTTTCGCCCAAGCAAAACTATAGTTTCGCTGAAACTACTCTTAGTTTCACTGGACGAACTTATAGTTTCGCTGGATGATAGCTTAATTTTGCAGAACGAGCTGAAAATTACGAATCAACCCATTTTAGCCCAAAACTTCAATCTTTTACACCCAAACCCTTGGGTTATCATCCAGGAAGCTATATCTGAGCTCTTTACATGTTTTCCTACCTAAAACGTGCGTTTTTGGGTGATTCTTGCCACTTTTTAAAACCCCAAAACTTAAATCCGGGTTTTTCACAAAAAAGCAATTAGACTACGTTTCTTACCTTGATTCTTGTTGTTTTGAAGTCCACGAACACCAACCTTCGATCCCTTGACCAACCGAGCCTCGATCCGACACTTTCTCTCTCAACACTTTCTCTCTCTAGAAATTGAGTGTTGGGTGCAAATGAGACCTTTAACATCACCCGGTCACCCACCTGGAACTCAATCGGTCTGCGTCATTTATCGGCATACGACTTTTGTCTGTCTTTGGCTGCCTTCATGTAAGCCTTGATCCTTTCGAGCTTATCAGTCGTAGCCTCGACCACCTCGACGCTCCCTAGTTCCTTCTGACCAATATCACCCCAACAAACGGGTGTCCTGCATCTCCTACCATATAGCATCTCATAAGGTGGCATGCCAATACTGGCATGATAGCTGTTATTGTATGAGAATTCAGCTAATGGCAGGTGGTCGTCCCAACTTCCTCCAAAATCGATCACACACGCCCGAAGCATGTCTTCGAATGTCTGGATCGTCCTCTCAGACTGACCGTCCGTCTGAGGGTGGTAAGCCGTGCTGATATGTAGTCTCGTCCCCATCGCATCATGGAATCTCTTCCAGAATTTCGATGTAAAACGGGTGTCACGATCCGACACGATGGACACCGGCACGCCATGACGAGCTATGATTTCTTTGATGAATAGATCCGCCAATCTTTCAGATGAATACGTCTCGCGGATCGGTAGGAAGTGGGCGCTTTTCGTCAAACGGTCGACTATCACCCATATAGTATCATACCCTTTCGGGTACGTGGTAGCTTCGTGATGACATCCATGGTGATGTGCTCCCACTTCCACTCGGGTATATCCAACGGTTGGATCTTCCCATAAGGTTTCTGGTGCTCTGCCTTTACTTGTAAACAAGTCAGGCACTTACTCACGTACTCCACCACATCACGCTTCATACCCGACCACCAATAATCTTTCTTCATGTCGTGATACATCTTGGTAGCGCCGGGGTGAATGGAGTATCGAGTCTTATGGGCCTCATCCATGATCTTCCCACGTAGATCCACGTACCGAGGAATCCACATTCGCCCAAACCGAATCTTAACGCCAAGAGTGTTTTCACCCAACTCCGCGACCAGACCTCTCATTCTTTCAGAGTTAAGATGATCTTCTTTCAGTGCCTCATCTTGAAACTCTTTGACTTGTTTCATCACATTCGAGGTCATAATCAGTTGGTATGCCTTCACCCATATCGGCTCAGGCCTCTCCTTTCGGCTAAGGGTATCAGCCACCACGTTAGCTTTGCCCGGATGGCAATGGATCTCACAGTCATAGTCTTTTATCAGCTCCAACCATCGCCTCTGCCTCATATTTAGATCTTTTTGGTCGAAGAAATACTTTAAGCTCTTGTGGTCTGTGAAGATGGTGCACTTCTTTCCGTAAAGGTAGTGCCTCCAAATCTTTAACGCAAAGACCACAGCGGCTAGCTCCAAATCATGAGTAGGATAATTAACCTCATGAACTTTCAGCTGCCGGGATGCGTAGGCTATCACCTTTCCCCTTTGCATTAATACGCACCCCAACCCCGAGTAGGAAGCATCAGAATAAACCACAAAGTCATCGCTTCCATCGGGTAATGCCAATACTGGAGCTTGGGTCAACTTCGCCTTTAACTCTTCAAACGCCTTTTCCTGAGCCTGACCCCATATAAACTTCACATCCTTCCGGGTCAACTTGGTCAATGGAGAAGCAATCTTGGAGAAGTCTTGAATGAATCTTCTGTAGTAGCCCGCCAAACCCAAGAAACTACGGATCTCGGATGGCGTCTTTGGAGACTTCCATTGCATTACTGCTTCCACCTTCGCCGGATCGACCATAATCCCCTCCGGATTAACCACGTGACCCAAAAATTGAACCTCGCGCAACCAGAATGCGCACTTGGAGAACTTGGCGTACAATTTCTCCCTTCTCAACGTTTCCAGTACTTCTCGAATATGACCGGCATGCTCCGTTTCGCTTCTTGAATAAATCAGGATATCGTCAATAAATACAATCACTGATTTATCCAACATCGGCCGACCCACTCGGTTCATCAAATCCATAAAAGCAGCTGGCGCATTAGTCAAACCAAATGACATGACAAGAAACTCGTAGTGACCGTAGCGCGTACGAAAAGCTGTCTTAGGGATGTCTTGTTCCTTCACTTTCAGCTAATGATAGCCCGATCAAAGATCTATTCGTGAAAACCAACTAGCACCCTGAAGTTGATCAAACAAGTCATCGATTCTCGGCAAGGGGTATCTGTTCTTCACCGTCAGCTTATTCAGCTTGCGGTAGTCGATGCACATCCTCATACTACCATCCTTCTTCTTTACGAACAGAACCGGAGCACCCTAAGGTGAGATACTCGGTCTAATGAACCCCTTATCCAACAGCTCTTGCAGCTGCTCCATCAACTCTTTCATTTCTGTCGGGGCCAATCGATACGGTGCCTTGGCGAAAGGTTGAGCACCCGGTATTAGGTCAATCTGGAACTCGATCTCTCGGTCAGGTGGCAATCCCGCTAGGTCTTCCGGGAATACATCTGGAAATTCACACACTACCGGTACATCGGATAGTTACGGTGTTGTCGTCTCTACATTCTTTACATAACATAAGTAGGCACTACATCCGCGCCTCATAAACTTTCCCGCCACCACTATTGAAATCACCTTCGCAATTGTCGTAACTCGATCGCCGTATATTATCACCGGACTCCCGTCAGACGCCGTCAGTCTAATCATCTTCTTTCGGCACACAATATTCGCTTCGTAGGTTGCTAACCAATCCATCCCTAATACTACATCAAATCTTCCTAGGGGCATCACATGTAACTTGGCAGTAAACCTATGACCTTCTTATTCTACGGCACAGTCCTCTATCACATCCGTAACCCTAGTGGACTTACCAATAGCAGTTTCTACTTCAAAGGACTCATCGAGGCATTTACTTCTAACAGGCAGTTTAGCACAGAGAGTAGTAGAAATAAAACTCCTACTGGCGCCCGAATCAAATAATACAGAGGCTAAAATTTGGTTTATCAGGAACGTACCGGACATAACGTCAGGGTCCGTCCTAGCCTCCTCTTGCGTCATCGTGAATGCCCTGGCCTTTGCCCTCGGTTCTTCTCCTCCCGTCTTCTTCACCCCTGAGCCCTAGCCCTCGGCTTCTTGCAGTCTCTGCTCATATGACCACTTTCCCCACAGTTAAAACATTTTCCTGCCCGGCAATCCTTGGCCATATGCCCTGTCTTTCCACATTTAAAGCAGATATTTGATCCCCACTTGCACTCCCCCGAGTGCTCTCTTCCACATTGGTCACACTTCCTCATCCCAGCTCCAGACATGACCACACGGCGGTCATCCACCCTTGGCTTCTTGTTACTCGTCGAGGTATCACCTCGACCAAACCTCTTCCCCTGCCAGTTTCTCTCACCACCTCCCTTCTTACTGCCCTCAGCCTTCACCACCACAGCCCGCTCATCATATAGCATTCCTGCCAAATCCACTGCCGACCTAAAGGTGCTCGGTCGAGCAGTAATCAAATGCCTGCGGATGTCAGCTGGCAGCCCCTGAATATACCGGTTGATCTTTCGAGACACCGGCGTCACCTGATCCGGAACCATTCTCGTCATCTCATTACTGTTGGTGAGTCATCGTCCCCGCTTTCAACTGCAAGAACTCTCTCTCGACTTTGTCCATTTCCCAACGAGGACCGAACTCCTCGATCACCATCCTTTTTCAACTCGGACCACTTCATTCTTCCGATGGCCCTGCTGCCTTCGGCCTGGACTATATTATCCCACCAGCATAAGGCCGAACCCGTAAAAGAGTGGGTAGCAAACTTCACCTTCTTGTCCTCCTGGCAATCACTAATATCAAGGATAGCCTCCATTTCTCTCACCCATTGGTGAGCGTCAGCAGTAGTGCCAGAACCGTCAAAAGTAGGGGCTTGCACCTCATGAATGCCCCGTAATTACAACCCCGTGTTGTCTCCCGTACCGGCTCCTACTCTCTTCCTCTTCATTATCAGATAGAACCGTTTCCGGCTCTTGTTGATGTGGTCTTCCCGAGGACCGGTTCCTCCCTTGCCTTTCGTCTTCCCTAACAGCCTTAATTACTTCGGTCACCACAGACGGCAAGATCGTCTGCATGACCTGATGCACTTCTTCGACCACTGCCTCTTTTACCGAGGTTCTCAAATTAGCGCTCTCATCTACGCCCTCCTGATGAGGAGTATCGGGTTCTTCATGAACCACTTTCTCCACCCTAGGTCTTCCTCTTGTGGCTCGTGGTTCAGCACCACGTCCGCTACCGCCTCCACCCCGGGAAGCTTTGGAAGATCTACCACCAGCCATTTTCTACCTCACACTGAAAGGTTCAAATACTAACACGGTCATTCAAGGAAATAGCTCAGTTTATGTCAAGCATAATAAGTCCCTAATTACAGTGGCCAGTTGTGATTAGCCACTTACTTTACTCTTCGCACCCTGAGCATCACCCGTCCTGACTACACTAGCATCTAAACCTAACAGTACACATATACCACATACATACGCACATAATACCAGTTAATCCTTGAGAAAATACCTGATGGCACGCAGCTACTCAGATGGCATTCCCTTTCTTTCTGTCCCATTTTCAGTTTAAGTTTAGGTTTATTTGGAAAAATTACCCATTTCACTTAAACTTTGGCTCTGATACCAACTTGTAAGGCCCCGCTCCCGGGCACCTCACAGTTGGTCGTCATCACACATAAAACATATATTTGATATAAACTTAATAAAATCATGCAGCGGAATTTCTAAGATAAACTTTTCCTTTTACCATAAATACTTTTGTCATTTAATACAACGTACGTTGGTTAAAAAACATCTAATGTTGCATTATATCACAAAAGCATTATACAAAAGGTTACATCATTACTGATTACAAAATGGTCATATACAGTGACCTCTAGTATAAAAACATAAAACTTTTCATCATAAAGAAGATTCCTTAAGTAGTCCCGTACATCGGAACGCTAAGGAATCTTGTACTTGCATGCAACATAATGTGTTGCGTGCATTATGGGCCCACAACGCATTGCGTGGTAGCATTATCAAAAGGAGAATGCCATCCCAAAAGAGCTGAGTAGCCGCCTCGTGCCATCCCCAGCAACACTACCTGCCAACTGGAAACACATAAAAAGTCAGCGTTGCTGAGTGAATTCTAGTTTATAATAAACATATTTTATTTCCATTAGAAACCATTCTTTCACATGATCATACATCATACGTACACAGAGATAATATTCATTATTATCTTCATCATTCGTTATACATCATTATCTTTAACTTCTCGTATGGATCCTGTCAGGCTTTACCCACTTCATAGCACTCGGCTATGATTACTGTGGTCGAATGACAAGGATCCCGTTTCATCCTTACTTGCACATTGAATTCTTTTGTACCAATACCATATGCTATACCCCGATCAGTCTTAGATACTGGGCCGTGAATCAATAGAGCGTATGCCACGGTAGCCTTAGCTACTGGGCCGTGAATCTAAGCGTATGCCACAGTACTAGTAGGTAAGCGGTAGAGGTACCATGACCATGGTCAATCACAAAGAAAGACCAATCGACTTATTCAATGTTTGCAAGACTTAATTCGTTCGTTCGTTAATGCATGTATTCATCATCGTTTTACCCATTCATTCGTTCATTAATACATGCATTCATCATCATGTTCCTCTTTCTTTATCTTTCGCTTCATATTACATAATACTTCATTTGTTCATTGTCATAATGCGTAAAGTCATAGAAAGATATACATACATCATCGTAAGGAACACACACATATCAATCGTACATCATCATACATGGCATCATACATACATAGCCTACATCAACAGACATCTACAGGCACTTACAGAAATTTCCACGTAAGGACTTACTCCCGCATTTTTCCCGAAAGCCGGGACTTGACTATGCATCTCCTCGAGTGCAATAGCCCTAATTGTCCCTCCTAAACCTTGGGGACTCATACTAACACATCATACAAACACATACAGGCCACAATCGTACCCTAAGCATACTACTCATGATTATACCCCAAATGGATCAAGCATACATATTTCCATAAACAGGTTTATATGTGTTCCAGCCCCAAAATCGTTTAAAACAAGTAAATGAGGGGTCCTAGAACTCACCTGTGCTTGCTAAGTAGCTTATCAATCAAGATTTAAAGAAGAGTGTCACACTACACCGCCTGCAGATAGGTTAACACTCAAAAGAATCAATTTCTGTCTAAATTCGCTGCTAAGTTCGCTAGCAGTTTCGCTGGACTTATCAGCAGTTTTGCTGCTAAACTCACTGGCAGTTTCGCTGCTAGATTCGCCAGCAGTTTCGCTGGACTTATCAGCAGTTTCGCTGCCAGTTTCGTCCAACTTTCGTTGGATAGCATTGTCGGCGAACTTATCAACGAATCTATAGTTTCGCTAAAACTACTCTTAGTTTCGCTGGACGAACTTATCGTTTCGCTGGATGATAGCTTAATTTCGCAGAACGAGCTGAAAATTACGAATCAACCCATTTTAGCCCAAAACTTCAATCTTTTACACCCAAACCCTTGGGTTATCATCCAGGAAGCTATATCTGAGCTCTTTACATGTTTTTCTACCTAAAAACATGCGTTTTTGGGTGATTCTTGCCACTTTTTAAAACCCAAAACTTAAATCCGGGTTTTTCACAAAAAGGAGCAATTAGACTACGTTTCTTATCTTGATTCTTGTGGTTTTGGAGTCCACGAACACCAAACTTCGATCCCTTGGCCAACCGAGCCTCGATCCGACACTTTCTCTCTCTACACTTTCTCTCTCTACACTTTCTCTCTCTAGAAATTAAGTGTTGGGTGCAAATGAGAGTTGCCCAGCTGATCCATCTATATATATATCAGGCGTTCCCGTGACCCTAAAACTCGTTAAACTCGTGACCCGAAGGGTTAACTCGGTCTAACACCCACAATCGTCCCATTTTATTAAATGGTCTTATCTAAGCCCGTTATTATTATTTGACTTGCTTAGAAAATTTTCCGGATGTTACAAGTCCACCCCCCTTATAAAGGTTTAGTCCCCGAAACCTGTTATTCCTCGAACAGACGTGGGTAATGTTGTCTCATCTCTTCCTCGGTCTCCCATGTAGACTCCGATCCCTTTCTGTGCTTCCACTGTACACGCACAAGAGGAACCACTTTATTTCGCAGCCGCTTCTCTTTTCTGTCAACGATTGCCACTGGTTGCTCCACATAATTGAGCCGTTCATCTACTTCGATATCCTCCAGTGGAACAATCATATCTTCATTGGCTAAACATTTTCTCAGATGAGATATGTGGAAGGTTAGGTGTATTCCACTCAACTCATCTGGCGATTCCAATCTATAGGCCACCTCTCCCACATGGGCAATGATTCGGAAAAGGCATATATTCCGCGGGCTCAGTTTGCCCCGTTTTCGAAACCGAATAATTCCTTTCCAAGGTGAGACCTTCAACATCACCCGGTCACCCACCTGGAACTCAATCGGTCTGCGTCGTTTATCGGCATACGACTTCTGTCTATCTTTGGCTGCCTTCATGTAAGCCTTGATCCTTTCGAGCTTATCAGTCGTAGCCTCGACCACCTCGATGCTCCCTAGTTCCTTCTGACCAATATCACCCTAACAAGCGGGTGTCCTGCATCTCCTACCATATAGCATCTCATAAGGTGGCATGCCAATACTGGCATGATAGCTGTTATTGTATGAGAATTCAGCTAATGGCAGGTGGTCGTCCCAACTTCCTCCAAAATCGATCACACACGCCCGAAGCATGTCTTCGACTGTCTGGATCGTCCTCTCAGACTGACCGTCCGTCTGAGGGTGGTAATCCGTGCTGATATGTAGTCTCGTCC
Source organism: Flaveria linearis (assembly GCA_024085815.1). Classification (NCBI taxonomy): domain Eukaryota; kingdom Viridiplantae; phylum Streptophyta; class Magnoliopsida; order Asterales; family Asteraceae; genus Flaveria; species Flaveria linearis. The sequence continues at coordinate 36,456,869 of CM044017.1, read as the reverse complement.
CCATCGCATCATGGAATCTCTTCCAGAATTTCGATGTAAAACGGGTGTCACGATCCGACACGATGGACACCGGCACGCCATGACGAGCTATGATTTCTTTGATGAATAGATCCGCCAATCTTTCAGATGAATACATCTCGCGGATCGGTAGGAAGTGGGCGCTTTTCGTCAAACGGTCGACTATCACCCATATAGCATCATACCTTTTCGGGGTACGTGGTAGCTTCGTGATGAAATCTATGGTGATGTGCTCCCACTTCCACTCGGGTATATCCAACGGTTGGATCTTCCCATAAGGTTTCTAGTGCTCTGCCTTTACTTGTAAACAAGTCAGGCACTTACTCACGTACTCCACCACATCACGCTTCATACCCGGCCACCAATAATCTTTCTTCATGTCGTGATACATCTTGGTAGCGCCGGGGTGAATGGAGTATCGAGTCTTATGGGCCTCATCCATGATCTTCCCACGTAGATTCCCGGTACCGAGGAATCCACATTCGCCCAAACCGGGTCTTAACGCCAAGAGTGTTTTCACCCAATTCCGCGACCAGACCTCTCATTCTTTCAGAGTTAAGATGATCTTCTTTCAGTGCCTCATCTTGGAACTCTTTGACTTGTTTCATCACATCCGAGGTCATAATCAGTTGGTATGCCTTCACCCGTATCGGCTCAGGCCTCTCCTTTCGGCTAAGGGCATCAGCCACCATGTTAGCTTTGCCCGGATGGTCATGGATCTCACAGTCATAGTCTTTTATCAGCTCCAACCATCGCCTCTGCCTCATATTTAGATCTTTTTGGTCGAAGAAATACTTTAAGCTCTTGTGGTCTGTGAAGATGGTGCACTTCGTTCCGTAAAGGTAGTGCCTCCAAATCTTTAACGCAAAGACCACAGCGGCTAGCTCTAAATCATGAGTAGGATAATTAACCTCATGAACTTTCAGCTGCCGGGATGCGTAGGCTATCACCTTTCCCCTTTGCATTAATACACACCCCAACCCCGAGTAGGAAGCATCAGAATAAACCACCAAGTCATCGCTTCCATCGGGTAATGCCAATACTGGAGCTTGGGTCAACTTCGCCTTTAACTCTTCAAACGCCTTTTCCTGAGCCTGACCCCATACAAACTTCACATCCTTACGGGTCAACTTGGTCAATGGAGAAGCAATCTTAGAGAAGTCTTGAATGAATCTTCTGTAGTAGCCCGCCAAACCCAAGAAACTACAGATCTCGGATGGCGTCTTTGGAGACTTCCATTGCATTACTGCTTCCACCTTCGCCGGATCGACCATAATCCCCTCCGGATTAACCACGTGACCCAAAAATTGAACCTCGCGCAACCAGAATGCGCACTTGGAGAACTTGGCGTACAATTTCTCCCTTCTCTACGTTTCCAGTACTTCTCGAATGTGACCGGCATGCTCCGTTTTGCTTCTTGAATAAATCAGGATATCGTCAATAAATACAATCACTGATTTATCCAACATCGGCCGACCCACTCGGTTCATCAAATCCATAAAAGCAGCTCGCGCATTAGTCAAACCAAATGACATGACAAGAAACTCGTAGTGACCGTAGCGCGTACGAAAAGCTGTCTTAGGGATGTCTTGTTCCTTCACTTTCAGCTAATGATAGCCCGATCAAAGATCTATTCGTGAAAACCAACTAGCACCCTGAAGTTGATCAAACAAGTCATCGATTCTCGGCAAGGGGTATCTGTTCTTCACCGTCAGCTTATTCAGCTTGCGGTAGTCGATGCACATCCTCATACTACCATCCTTCTTCTTTACGAACAGAACCGGAGCACCCTAAGGTGAGATACTCGGTCTAATGAACCCCTTATCCAACAGCTCTTGCAGCTGCTCCATCAACTCTTTCATTTCTGTCGGGGCCAATCGATACGGTGCCTTGGCGAAAGGTTGAGCACCCGGTATTAGGTCAATCTGGAACTCGATCTCTCGGTCAGGTGGCAATCCCGCTAGGTCTTCCGGGAATACATCTGGAAAGTCACACACTACCGGTACATCGGATAGTTACGGTGTTGTCGTCTCTACATTCTTTACATAACATAAGTAGGCACTACATCCGCGCCTCATAAACTTTCCCGCCACCACTATTGAAATCACCTTCGGAATTGTCGTAACTCGATCGCCGTATATTATCACCGGACTCCCGTCAGACGCCGTCAGTTTAATCATCTTCTTTCGGCACACAATATTCGCTTCGTAGGTTGCTAACCAATCCATCCCTAATACTACATCAAATCTTCCTAGGGGCATCACATGTAACTTGGCAGTAAACCTATGACCTTCTTATTCTACGGCACAGTCCTCTATCACATCCGTAACCCTAGTGGACTTACCAATAGCAGTTTCTACTTCAAAGGACTCATCGAGGCATTTACTTCTAACAGGCAGTTTAGCACAGAGAGTAGTAGAAATAAAACTCCTACTGGCGCCCGAATCAAATAATACAGAGGCTAAAATTTGGTTTATCAGGAACGTACCGGACATAACGTCAGGGTCCGTCCTAGCCTCCTCTTGCGTCATCGTGAATGCCCTGGCCTTTGCCCTCGGTTCTTCTCCTCCCGTCTTCTTCACCCCTGAGCCCTCAGCCCTCGGCTTCCTGCAGTCTCTGCTCATATGACCACTTTCCCCATAGTTAAAACATTTGCCTGCCCGGAAATCCTTGGCCATATGCCCTGTCTTTCAACATTTAAAGCAAATATTTGATCCCCACTTGCACTCCCCCGAGTGCTCTCTTCCACATTGGCCACACTTCCTCATCCCAGCTCCAGACATGACCACACGGCGGTCATCCACCCTTGGCTTCTTGTTACTCGTCGAGGAATCACCTCGACCAAACCTCTTCCCCTGCCAGTTTCTCTCACCACCTCCCTTCTTACTGCCCTCAGCCTTCACCACCACAGCCCGCTCATCATATAGCATTCCTGCCAAATCCACTGCCGACCTAAAGGTGCTCGGTCAAGCAGTAATCAAATGCCTGCGGATGTCAGCTGGCAGCCCCTGAATATACCAGTTAATCTTTCGAGACACCGGCGTCACCTGATCCGGCACCATTCTCGCCATCTCATTGAATTTGGTGGTGTACTGTTGGTGGGTCATCGTCCCCGCTTCCAACTGCAGGAACTCTCTCTTGACTTTGTCCATTTCCCGACAAGGACTGAACTCCTCGATCACCATTCTTTTCAACTCGGACCACTTCATTCTTCCGATGGCCTTGCTACCTTCGGCCTGGACTATATTGTCCCACCAGCATAAGGCCGAACCCGTAAAAGAGTGGGTAGCAAACTTCACCTTCTTGTCCTCCTGGCAATCACTAATATCGAGGACAGCCTCCATTTTTCTCACCCATTGGTGAGCGTCAGCAGCAGTGCCAGAACCGTCAAAAGTAGGGGGCTTGCACCTCATGAATGCCCCGTAATTACAACCCCGTGTTGTCTCCGTACCAGCTCCTCCTCCTCTTCCTCTTCATTATCAGATAGAACCGTTTCCGGCTCTTGTTGATGCGGTCTCCTCGAGGACCGGTTCCTCCCTTGCCTTTCGTCTTCCCTAACAGCCTTAATTACTTTGGTCACCACAGACGGCAAGATCGTCTGCATGAACTGATGTACTTCTTCGACCACTGCCTCTTTTACCGAGGCTCTCAAATTAGCGCTCTTATCTACGCCCTCCTGATGAGGAGTATCAGGTTCTTCATGAACCACTTTCTCCACCCTAGGTCTTCCTCTTGTGGCTCGTGGTTTAGCACCACGTCCGCCACCGCCTCCACCCCGGGAAGATTTGGAAGATCTACCACCAGCCATTTTCTACCTCACACTGAAAGGTTCAAATACTAACACGGTCATTCAAGGAAATAGCTCAGTTTATGTCAAGCATAGTAAGTCCCTAATTACAGTGGCCAGTTGTGATTAGCCACTTACTTTACTCTTCGCACCCTGAGCTAGAGGTGCACATCGAAACCGGTTTTAAGACCCGACCCGAAGACCCGAACTGGAACCGACCCGATTTGAACCTGGAAATCCCCCAAACCGGTTCCAACCCGGAAAAAAACCGCCGGTTCGGGACCGGTTCTGAAATTTTTAACCCAAACCGGTTTGGAACCGGTTTTGATCCAACCCGGTTTGGAAACCGGTTCAAAAAAACCGGTTCCAACCCGGTTCCGACCGTTTTTTTTTGAACGTTTTAAAACGGCTATATAGCCGTTATAACCTAGTTTTTGACCGTTTTTTCAACATATTTTGGACAATTTTGCCCTTATATGATAGTATAAATAGGTAGTGGGTGTAATGGTTTAGTCACAACACTCAAAACTTCAAAAACGCTCGAAAACGTGCTTAAAAACGCAAAAACGCTCCTCACTCTCAACTTTCTACTCTCTCAATATCTTGAATTATGGCTTCTGAATCTTCGGTTCCAACCGGTGGATCCTCAAGTGCCGCTACCGTTGTTAGAATTCTTTCAACAACGAGAAACCAAGAGATTTGGTGTAATTTCGACTTATGCGAAATGTCGAATGGTCAACATAAAGCTCGATGCAAGGCTTGTGGTTCGTTTTTCAAGTCGGATTCAAACTCGACTTTGAGAAATCATATGACCAAATGGTGCAAGTCTTTGAAAAGTACACCGAGTCAAGGGCAAACATCAATCGGAAACGATGGTGGTTTATGGAACTTCAACGTCGATATGGTTCGAGATAGAATGGCAAAGTTTGTAATTCAAGAAGGATTACCGTTCGATCACTTCGACAACCCTCGGTTAACAAAATTGATTCAAGAAACTCTTCAACCACGCTACACTCACGTAAGTCGCACCACTCTTAGACGTGATTGTTTAAATCTTTGGAAACAAGCAAAAAATGATTTAAAGGTTTTATTTGAAAATTTACAAACCGGTGTGAACTTAACTACCGACGTTTGGTCCGCCCCACACGGTTTACCGGAATCGTACCTTTGCGTCACGGCCCATTGGATAGATCCAAGTTCGTGGCAAATGATGAAACGTACGATTGCGTTTGAATTATTTGGATATCCGCATACCGGTGAAAATCTTTTTCAAATTTTAGACTATGTAATCAAAACGTATAAATTAGAAAACAAAATTTTTTCAATGTCATTTGATAACGCCTCGAACAACTCATCCGCCGTTGAAAAATTGAAAATAAAATATAAACCGGTTTGTGACGGTGTATTTTTTCATTCACGATGTGTTGCACATATTATTAATTTAGTTGTGGAAGATGGTCTTGGCGTTCCTGAAGTGGAAGATTTTAAAACGTCTTTCAAAAACATGTTACGTGACGTTTTTAAAACTAGTAGAAAAAGGTATGTTAATTATAGAAAAATGTGTGACGATACGAATTCCATTTGTTTAGGACCAAATTGGGATGTCCCGACTAGATGGAATTCGACTTGGAAAATGTTTAATAGTGCTTTACGTCAAAAAGAAACGCTTCATGTTTTCCACGATGGTCTTGCGATGCGGGGTCGGGTTGTTCCGTTTCCGTTAGAGGGTTGGGAATATATTCAAGAAATAACTCAAATTTTAGAGCTTTTTAAAAACGCAACTACAAAATTGTCGGGGGTTTATTATCCGACAAGTTGTCTAACGCTTCATCAAATTTATTTAATGACCCATAAATTAAGTGAATATGAAGAAAGAAACAAAATGTTTTCGGCAATGGTAGCGCCGATGAAAGAAAAATTTAAAAAATATTTCATTGAACTACCCCCGATTTTTACGTGTTCCGCCGCACTCGACCCTTGTTTAAATGTTTCGGGGGTAGAAACTTTAATAGATGAGATAACTTATGATTTAGATTTACATGATTATGATCCATTTTTTAATAATGAAACTTTTAAAAAATTGTTTAATGTTTATGTTGAAAAATATGGTGCAACATCAAACATCCACCGACAATCGAACGTGGAATCGAGTTCGTCGAGCTCAAGTAGAGACCCGATGATTAGTTTATACAACACTTTGAGAAATGAAAACAGTAAACGTCAAAGGGGTAACACCCCAAGTAGCGAACTCGGGAGATATATGGGAACCGATTTTTTAGCCACTATGTCTCCCGATGAATTTTTGAAATTTGATATTCTGACATGGTGGAAAGGAAAGGAATCACAATTTCCGGTCCTATCCGCCATGGCACGTGATTTACTAACCGTCCAAGCTTCCACGGTAGCTTCGGAGTCTGCATTTTCTGTTAGTGGCAGGGTTTTATCGATTAGAAGAACAAGGTTAACTCCAACATCGCTAGAGATGTGTATTTGTTTAAAGGACCACTTAGATGCGGCCGAACGAAGACAACACATATCAAACCTTGAAGAAGAAACACCGATTGAAGAAGAAATACACGAGCACGAGGTACAAACCGGACGATCCTCACCGCTATCCGACGAAGAACTCGCTTATGATTTGTCTCAACGCATTGGCACACAAACCGACGAAGACGATTAGATTAGACAAACTTGTATTCGTAATATGTATATTTTGTTTTCTTTGGTTTAATTTTAATGTAATTTTTATTGTTTATTTTTCGTAATGAATTAATTATTTACTTTTATAAATTAATGTAATTTTTATTGTTTTCTTTAGAAAAACTCGAGTATGATTTTTAATTGTTTACTTATTAAAATGAAAATAAAAACGTTGAGACAATCGTATATAATTAATCTACTCTAATAAAATAAAAACGAAAATAAAACGCGTACAATCGTATATAATTGTTTGTATAAAACTCGTATTAATTGTTTACTTATTAAAATGAAAATAAAAACGCGTCCAATCGTATATAATTAATCTACTCTAATAATTTTTAATTAATCAAAATTTGTAATTAATTTGTATATAATTTAATTAGAAGGTAAAAAAAAAAAAAACGGGTTTTCCAAACCGGGTCTTAGACCCGACCCGGTTCGGTTCCAACCCGAACCGGTTCCAACCGGGTTGGGTTTGATGGGGTTGAAAACCGGTTCCGACCCGAACCGGTTCTTGGTCAAAAACCGGGCTCCAAATCGTTGACCGAACCCGAACCGGGTCCAACCCGACCCGGGTTCAAAAAAAAAACCGGTTTGTGCACCTCTACCCTGAGCATCACCCGTCCTGACTACACTAGCATCTAAACCTAACAGTACACGTATACCACATACATACGCACATAATACCAGTTAATCCTTGAGAAAATACCTGATGGCACGCAGCTACTCAGATGGCATTCCCTTCCTTTCTGTCCCATTTTCAGTTTAAGTTTAGGTTTATTTGGAAAATTTACCCATTTCACTTAAACTTTGACTCTGATACCAACTTGTAAGGCCCCGCTCCCGGGCACCTCATAGTTGGTCGTCATCACACATAAAACATATATTTGATATAAACTTAATAAAATCATGCAGCGGAATTTCTAAGATAAACTTTTCCTTTTACCATAAATACTTTTGTCATTTAATACAACGTACGTCGGTTACAAAACATCTAATGTTGCATTACATCACAAAAGCATTATACAAAATGTTACATCGTTACTTATTACAAAATGGTCATATACAGTGACCTCTAGTATAAAAACATAAAACTTTTCATCATAAAGAAGATTCCTTAAGTAGTCCCGTACATCGAAACCCTAAGGAATCTTGTACTTGCATGCAACATAATGTGTTGCGTGCATTATGGGCCCACAACACATTGCGTGGCAGCATTATCAAAAGTAGAATGCCATCCCAAAAGAGCTGAGTAGCCGCCTCGTGCCATCCCCAGCAACACTACCTGCCAACTGGAAACACATAAAAAGTCAGCGTTGTTGAGTGAGTTCTAGTTTTATAATAAACATATTATATTTCCATTAGAAACCATTCTTTCACATGATCATACATCATACGTACACAGAGATAATATTCATTATTATCTTCATCATTCGTTATACATCATTATCTTTAACTTCTCGTATGGATCATGTCAGGCTTTACCCACTTCATAGCACTCGGCTATGATTACTGTGGTCGAATGACAAGGATCCCGTTTCATCCTTACTTGCACATTGAATTCTTTTATACCAATACCATATGCTATACCCCGATCAGTCTTAGCTACTGGGCCGTGAATCAATAGAGCGTATGCCACAGTAGCCTTAGCTACTGGGCCGTGAATCTAAGCATATGCCGTAGTACTAGTAGGTAAGCGGTAGAGGTACCATGACCATGGCCAATCACAAAGAAAGACCAATCGACTTATTCAATGTTTGCAAGACTTAATTCGTTCGTTCGTTAATGCATGTATTCATCATCGTTTTACCCATTCATTCGTTCATTAATACATGCATTCATCATCATGTTCCTCTTTCTTTATCTTTCGCTTCACATTACATAATACTTCGTTCGTTCATTGTCATAATGCGTAAAGTCATAGAAAGACATACATACATCATCGTAAGGAACACACACACATCAATCGTACATCATCATACATGGCATCATACATACATAGCCTACATCAACAGACATCTACAGGCACTTACAGAAATTTCCACGTAAGGACTTACTCCCGCATTTTTCCCGAAAGCCGGGACTTGACTATGCATCTCCTCGAGTGCAACAGCCCTAATTGTCCCTCCTAAACCTTGGGGACTCATACTAACACATCATACAAACACATACAGGCCACAATCGAACCTTAAGCATACTACTCATGATTATACCCCAAATGGATCAAACATACGTATTTCCATAAACAGGTTTATATGTGTTCCAGACCTAAAATCGTTTAAAACAAGTAAATGAGGGGTCCTAGAACTCACCTGTGCTTGCTAAGTAGCATATCAATCAAGCTTTAAAGAAGAGTGTCACACTATACCGCCTGCAGATAGGTTAACACTCAAAAGAATCAATTTCTGTCTAAATTCGTTGCTAAGTTCGCCAGCAGTTTCGCTGGACTTATCAGCAGTTTCGCTGCTAGATTCGCCAGCAGTTTCGCTGGACTTATCAGCAGTTTCGCTGCCAGTTTCGTCCAACTTTCGTTGGATAGCATTGTCGGCGAAGTTATCAACGAATCTATAGTTTCGCCCAAGCGAAACTATAGTTTCGCTGAAACTACTCTTAGTTTCGCTGGACGAACTTATAGTTTCGCTGGATGATAACTTAATTTCGCAGAACGAGTTGAAAATTACGAATCAGCCCATTTTAGCCCAAAACTTCAATCTTTTACACCCAAACCCTTGGGTTATCATCCAGGAAGCAATATCTGAGCTCTTTACATATTTTCCTACCTAAAAACGTGCGTTTTTGAGTGATTCTTGTCACTTTTTAAAGCCCCAAAACTTAAATCCAGGTTTTTCACAAAAAGGAGCTATTAGAATACGTTTCTTACCTTGATTCTTGTTGTTTTGGAGTCCACGAACACCAACCTTCGATCCCTTGACCAACCGAGCCTCGATCCGACGCTTTCTCTCTCTACACTTTCTCTCTCTAGAAATTGAGTGTTGGGTGCAAATGAGAGTTGCCAGCTGATCCATCTATATATATATCAGGCGTTCCCGTGACCCTAAAACTCGTTAAACTCGTGACCCGAAGGGTTAACTCGGTCTAACACCCACAATCGTCCCATTTTATTAAATGGTCTTATCTAAGCCCGTTATTATTATTTGACTTGCTTAGAAAATTTTCCGGATGTTACATAAATAGTCCTTAATAGGTAAATTGACTAAAATACCTTACACTTAACAGACGAAAGTTAACAGAGCTCGTATCAGTCGTCAAAACAGTTAAAAAGTAACATGTTAGATTTTGATAAGTCAAAATATTCAATTTTTTAATAATGGGGTTAAATGGCACTAACCGTGAGGTCAACATAGTAATTTACTCTTATCTTTACAATTTGATTTTACACCTATATGTAAAAAAAGGTTAGAAACTTTTACACCCGAATATACATACACCAGTCATTTGACTGTTGGGTAGGAGGGGTGTAACTTGTAAGGGTCATGGGGTTTTGAGCAAAGCAGTGGGTCACAGGTCAGCTGCTGTAACTGCGTTATGTATTATTGTATTTGTATAATTGCATGTGAAGACTGAAGGCTGAAATTTCGGCGCCTTGTAAGCTTAACCCCTCAACTTCCCTTTATTTACCATTTTACACTCACTTTGCTCATTCCCGAGAGTGAAGTGAAGAAACCAACAATAGTACAATACCAAACAAAACCAAACCTCACTCACCCTTCAAAAAATATATATGGGAATTTTTGGAAATAAAGAAGGCATGAGTCAGTTAAAGAATTTAAATCAACTCATGCTTTCTATACTTTAAAATGGAATGCATCCGCATGGTATTAATTAAATTAAAAATGGTAACATGTATTTGTTTTTATCCATCAAGATTTTCTAAATAGATAATATGACAAATCATAAACTATGTATTTAAAACTTATTTAGATTAGATTTTTTTTGTTGACTAGAGGTTTCTCCATATATCTTACTACACCTGATATACAACATAAATAACTTTGTCATTAAAATCATTCTCTCACCCATATAGTTAGTATAACGAACTTGTCTAAAAGGGTAGTTAAATAGTTAATATGACAATTACATCTAAAATGTAGATGTTAAGTAAAATTAGGGGTGATATGTCTCGGTTCGCTTTAGTTTGATTAGAGGTTAAATTGAACCTATGAACTATGTTTTGGAAGTTAGTTTCTCATAACAATTAAATTACAACCTAACACACACCAATAAGAGGGGTAACCACCCAGATCAAAGATAAATCAGAAGCAAACGGACGAAGATGAATCATATTGGAGGAAAGAAAAAACATACATTACACAACAGAAGAGATGAAATGTCAAAGCCACACAAACGAAAGCAGAGCGAGGAATAAATGATGGTTCATTTAACAGGGGAAAATGATGGTTCATTTAACCAACAATTCTAGACGTTTATTGAGATCATATAAAATAGAATTAATTACATGTTTTGTCCTTGAAGTATACCAAATATCATTGTTGTGTATTAAACTAGTAAATAATTAACATAATCTTTTATACTCACTCTATTAATAGCTTATATTATCATCCTGAACGAACGTTCATTATTCCTGTCAAATTTAGTCTTTGTACATGATGGCTGGTTAGTCTTTTTATCCTTACTAATTAAAAATCTAAAAAAGTAAATAGCCTTTTCTCTCTAGAAACTCTAAGGGCACCAGAGGGTCAAATGGGCTCGCAAATGGGTTTGCGGTAACCCGGGCACACCATTCTGGTATGACGGGCAAGGGAAACGGGTTGAGCAACGGGCTCATGAACCCAAATGTAAGCCAACTTCTTTGTAAAACTAGAACACATACCACCATTCTCCCTTTACCCCGCCACCATCTCCCTGCAATATCATCCATCCACCCTCGCCGTCGTTCACCTACGCTACCCTCATCGTCACTCCCCAGACTCACCGACCCTTAAGAAGGGTTCTTTGGTTACTTTGCAACACTAGAACGAAGATTTATGCAAGATGATGTGTTCTTTGACATATCTTATGTCTATCTTTTGAATGCTTAAGCTTGATTGACTTACAAATCAGCGGGTAAAAAAACTAGCGGACTATTCATACAGTAACTAATAACCCAAGTCGCAAGGTAGGCCATAGCCCATACATTTGTACTCTAAACTCTAAAGATGTAGCTAGGCCCAAATCCATATCTAGTATCCCATAACCCATTTAATATATGTTCTTAACATTCTAGTTTTATACTTTTATACTGTAGGGTTGCACAAATCGGGTTCAAACCTAACCCACGTCTGGTTTAGGTCAACTTTTTTAGGATCGGGTTTGAGCGGGTTTCGGGTCGAGTTCAGGTCGGGTTGAGGTAGGATAGAACCCTACCCGATAGGACATAGGGAGGGTCGGTCAGGTATCAAACCAGGTTGAAACCAGGTTGAGTTAATTTTTTTGTAAATCCAATACAAAGTTCTCCTCAAATAAAAAAAAATCATTGGATATTAATAATCTCAACTTTAATTTATTGGTTGGGATTTATTCCAACTCTAAAAATGATTACAAACACTCTTAATTTTGAATTTGTTTTCATCCAACGATCCCGTACTAGCTGAAACCCCTGCAGTTGCCACTGTCGTGATGACAGCCACTGCCACTGCTTCCGCTGCTGCTGACCTTACAATAATAATAATTATTATTAGTGTTATTTTTATTATGATTATATTTGTTATTATTTTTATCATTGATTGAAACATATTAAACAATATGTTATAACTAAAAAAATTTACTTGCAAATACAAAATTATTAAATACCCAAGTATTATTATTAATTATAATTAATATGGTTATTTTTATTATTATTATAATTATTTTTTTAAACATGTTAAATAACATGTCATTAACTAACAAATTTAGTCATAAATACTATAATTATTGAACACCCAAAATGCCCCCTAGAAAAATATAAATTATTATTATAATTACTTTAGTTTTTGTAAATGTGAAAATAATTAGTAAATATATACTTAAATATTTAAATAATATAATATTTAATTTAAATAGTATTTAATTATAAAAGTATAAATAGTAAATATAAATCTAATTGTTAATTTCAAATATTATAAATAACATAATATTTAGTTTTGTGAATTAAGTAATCTCATTTTATAAATAACATAATGTTTAGTTTAGTGAATTAAGTAATCTCATATAATAATGTATTAGTAATGTTTATTAACTAAAATAAGTTTATTAAATGAGAGAAGAGTAAGAATGAATGCATAAAGCACTTCTACTATATGTTTTAAAAATTGTGTTAGATGTTTTAAGATTTTAAAAATTCCAATATAACCTAATTAATCGTCTATTATAGGTAGAATAAATAGATATATTTGTTAACGTTCAAAATAAAAAAAAAAAACGTACGTGAGGGCTGTTTAATTTGATTAAGAGTAAATTAAGTCATTTATGATATATTTTAGTTAATTAAGATTTAATATTTTGTTAAAAGTATTAATCCATATATAATTTGCATATTCTGTTTTTGAACTAGATATATATAAATAATATTGTTTTTTATATATGACATCCAAAATATTGCAATAAGATATCCAAATCCGTATCTTGAATTTCGAATATCCAAAATTTCGGGTTCGGATTCGAATATTAAAATCTACTATCCGAAGTTTCAGGTATCCCAAAATGTGATTTCAAACACACCTAGTAGATTCTCATTGGACAATGTTATTGTTCATGGTATGGATGAGCCTTTTTTTTTGCCAAGTACCCGTATCGACCGACCAACCGAACCAAAATGGTACGAGAATCGGTATTTGATTTTGCTTAATTTCGGTATCGGTAGTAAGCGACATCTATACCAATAAAATTTAAAAAGTGTTTTTTGATACCATGTATTGAAAAAATAGGTTTTTAAACCATTTTGACGCAATTTGGGTTTTGTTATATATTCCAAGTTCATTTTTACGGGTGTTTTTATATTACTTTGAATGTTTTGGTATTATAATTTGTAAATCGGTAATTAAATAAGTACGTAACTTACGTTTAGCCAAAGAAACACAAAAGTGGTATCAAATTGGTAAGATATCGGAAAAAATGTACCAACACCCCTACCAAACCCATAGATTATGTATGGTATTTGGTACCTGTTTTTCCTCAACTTTTATATCAGTACTTTCAATCGGTATGATATCAGTACTTTCATAGTTTATATATTTATATTTTAAATAAGATATATATCATGTAAAACATGAGTGTGTGCGGTCTAATTCTACGCGAGAAACAATAACTTTTAAGGAAATGTTCAAATAAAAAGATTTTTAAAATTAAAAAGTATAATTAGCAATCTCAATCATCCATCTAATTAATCAATGGTTAAGATCAATTTGTAGAAAAAAAAAGTTTGTTAGATGAGTATTTTATAGCAACTGCTTTAGCTATTGTACACTGCGAAACATAACGAGTTTTCTTGGAATACTCAGAATTTGTTTTAATGGTCTCGTGTCTAACACGATCCTTAGCCTTTTTCATTTCCGTTCTTCTGTTTTGTTTATTTTCAACTGTAACGAGCTTTGTAACTTTTGTTTTATATTATGTTGTATTGTTTATTTTAGTAAAATCTGTTTGGTTTAAATTTATATGAACGGTTTTTACATATATATATGTATATATATGTGTATCTATATGTATACATATGTGTATATATATGTATATGTATATATATGTATATATATATGTGTGTATGTATATATATTTATATGTATATATATATATGTATATGTATATATATGTATATATGTGTATATATATATATATGTATATGTATATATATGTATATATATACATATACATATATATATAGGTATACATACATATACGTATATATAGTTATCTTTACTACCTTATAATGTAGGAAAGATGGGTAGAATGATAATTTAGTATTTTTCGTAAGACGCGACCCTTCAGCTGCCGCCCTCACCTCCACCTCCGTCTCTTCGGCTCACCCTCCGGCTTTCAACCCTTCCCCTTTAATGGCAATTGCTTTAGTTCCATTATTGCTTTAATTCTATCATCAGTTTTAGACAGATATTGAATTAAATAGAAAGGCGTTGAGAAGGAGAATGAGTCACAGGTGTGGGCGCCAAATCACACCAACAACGCCACCACATCACCGCAGGCTACCACCACACTAAGAACACCGACACAACAACAACTCCGCACCATCATCGGCTTCCACCGCACTAATGGGAAGTCGAATTCAGATTGCTTTTCTTGTAATTATCCATTGGGCGCCCTAATGTTACTGTTGATAACATAATTACTATGTTGTTGAGAATGATGTGAAGCTGATTTCTTCAGATTTTGTTGGATTCTCCAAAGAATTGAATCAATTTAATCTAAAGGTACTAATTTAGCTGGGTTTTTCTTATTTTGTCGGTTCAATCATTGGAGCCACTGAAACGTCTGAGTAAATCTCCATTCAATGGTTGGGTGGGATGAAACTACCATTGAATGGTTGTATTTGTTTACAGATTACCCCTTCCCCCAAACCTTTACTTATAGTCGGTCGATCGTAGATGAGTTTTTACCTTAAACAACCCTATTTTATCTTTTAAGGAGATGCTAACATAAATATGTGTTATCATGTATGTGATTTATTAAATTTGTTATTGGGTCTATATGCGTATGTGTGTCAAAAAGACAGAGAATTTTATGATCCTTCTACGTAGCACATTGTTTTATTGCTCTTTGTGTGCACTGATTTGTGCTGAAATTGATAATCTTGTTGACATACATGCCTTTTGTTTTATTCATAGAATGTCGTATGTTTCTATGTACAGTGTGACTTCTTTACTAATTTTGTTGTGTAGCTTCTACACTAAAATGGAAATCATACTTGACTTTTTAGGGTATAGCGATAGGCAGAGCAAAAAAAATTATAGAATATTTGAATTCAGGATTGAATTAATTAGACCACTTCTCTTTTGTAGATAAAGAGAGTTTATATATTTAGATAATTGGTATTAGTGAATACTAAGACACACAGACTTCCTGTAACACCCGGAAATTTGATTGGAGTGTCATGCGACTGGAGTGTCCAGTCGCATGGAGCTCACGGGATTGGAGGTCCAATCGCATGGAGCTCAGGCGACTGAAGGTTTAGTCGCATGGTGTTCGGGCGACCGGAGTGCCCATACGCCTGGAGTTCGGGCGACTGAACTGTAGCTTTTAAGGGAGAGGGCAACCATCTCCCCCTCCCCACACTTGCAAAACTCAACCAAAAAGAAGAGAAGAGAGAAAGAAGAGAAAAAGAAGAGAAAAAGAGAGAAAAGTGGTGATTCGGGCTCGAAATTCGTCGAGTAACTAGTCCAAACGAAGCTCTTCATCTTCTTCCTGTTTGTGTGAGTTCTAGGACCCCTCATTTACTTGTTTTCAACCGATTTTAGGACTGGAACACATATAACCCGTTTTTGAAATGTGTGTGTTTGACCCATTTGGGTGTAATTGTGTGTAGTGTGTTTAGAGTGCGATTTTGGACTTGTATGTGCTTGTAGGATGTCATAGTATGATTCCCTAAGGTTTAGGAGGGTTGATTTGGGCTTAGAATGAGTTTGGAAGGGTTTGAAGGCCGAATGTCGCGGCTGTAGTTCGGGATGAACTACAGTCGCTGCCCAGCTAGAGCTAGGCGACTGGAGGGCCAATCGGCCGACTGAGGGACGACTGAGGTTCAATCGCACGACTGAGGCTCAATCGCACGACTGGGAATTCAGTCGCAAGACAGGTCATACGACTGAGAGTTCAGTCGCATAGGTCCATACGCATAGTTGTTCAATCGCATGACTGAGGGTTCAGTCGCATAGGTCCATACGCATAGCTGTTCAATCGCATGACTGAGGGTTCAGTCGCATAGAAGCCCATTCGTATAGTGTTCATTCGCACGATAGAAAGTCCATTCGTAGGATTGGGTGTTCATCCGCATGGATGCTCATCCGCATTGGTCCAATCGCATAGTGTTCAGTCGCATGGAGGCCATGCGACTGAAGGGTGCCCAATCGCCCAAATAGGGCTGTTGTGTACAAAGAGAGGTATAGACCAATTACTGGCCTTCGGGAAAAGAGCAGGGGTAAGTAATGATGTGATAGCTCCCGTAGGTACATGTGTGATAACTGTCGAGTCTTAGAAGTTACGTTGGGCACGATGACGATAGTATTGCATGTATGTGCATGTATGTGCATGACGTAGGTATGTTAAGTCTTAGAAGTTACGTTGGGCACGATGACGATAGGTATGTTTTAAGAGCGATGAGGATCCGACTGTAAGCGTCCCGGGAACGGGGCCTTACACTTCCCACATCAGTCAGGCAGCAAGTATAGTCAACATAAAAGATTCAATAACATCTTTACATTATCAATTGGATTACTTGCTTTTTGATCACATTTACTTGAAGATCCATGTGTGCGTGAAGCACCCTTTGACTAACAAAAAAGGATTACACACTTGCATAAAAATGAACATACTGCAAATCATATACTTTGAAGTTTGCAAGATATATAAAGGGCTAAATGTTTCATTTAAACTTCACATATTGTTTTCTTCTGTTATAAACATCATACATAAAATTAGTAGGTTATAATTCCATACAGGCTAGTTTTTTTTGCATTTATGTTCTTGATGTGGATATGTTTGTACTTTGGTAAATGGGGTGGAGGAAAAGAAGACAAATAAATGCTAGACTTGGAAAACATATAATTTATGTGTATGAAACTGAGACCTTTTACTCTTATCAATAAAAAATCCATTATAGATTTAAAGTTGAAAACATTATGCATTTTAATTGCTCACCTACTGATTTTAATTTTTAATGTTTTGTTACTGAACTTGGTGATGGATAAGTTTTCTATTTCGTGCTCTTTAGTTTTGACTAATGGTGCATAGTTGGCAAGCTAGATAAACAAGTCAAGCAGTTTAGTTCAAAACCTTGTCATACCCTACCCAACTTTTCTAATTTTGGATTTTGTCCTCGTTAGCATTCTGAATAGTATGTTAGCTCATTCTTTCCGAATGCTTTTGAGTGAATACAGTGAATGGTTATGAGGTATCACCTTCAATATAGTATGACCTACAATTATAAACTAATTAATACATATTCTTAATGAGGTTAGTCTAGGGATAGATTAAGCTACAGTTTAAGCGGTTATGATGCATATATGAATTCTCTTAAAAGAAATGTATTAGATAATTTATCTTAATTTTTTATTGAAAGATTTTGCAGGAACTTTTTGTGTCATTGTTTCTATCAAATGAGATGACATCCATCTTTATTGGCTAATACTTCAGGTGAAGCCACAATTCCTTATAAATGGTTTCTATAACCCTTGCTCACTTGCACCAACTGGGTTGTACCTCGGTGAGACTAAGTACATGGCTATCCATGGAGGCATGAGCTATGATTTAAAGGGAAAAAGGTTATAAGTTTTTATGTTTTTTTCCTTCACTTCCACTAAATTGAGGTTGTCCTTTGTTTGCTAGATTATAGATGAAGATTTGCACACAACCTTGTTTTCTTCACTTTTTTATTTTAACTACTTTTCTTTTCTTTTACTTTAATTTTATCTAATTCAATTAAGATTGATTTATACTGTTAGTTTTTTATGCATTGTTTGTTTCCTGTGTGGCTCTGATTGAGTAGTCTGTAAGATTTTTTAATTTGGATATTATTGTATAATCTGAAACGTCAATTACAACTGCCTCATTCAATTTTCAACAGTCAACTATTTGGAGATCATATGTATTTTTCTAGAGTTTTAAATACTTAATTACAGGGTCAATGTAATTCTTAATCTGGGTTGATTTTGTTTATGCTTCTTGACCCAGATCCTTGCACTTTTGTGTTTGATCTTTTCTATAATCAGGTATTTACGTAGATGTAATAAGAGGATATTTATCTACTAACACATTTACAAACTACTTTTATGTTGGATTTCTTTTATAATAGGGTATTTACGTAGATATACTAAGAGGATTATTATATATTAGCACATTTACAAACTACTTTTTATGTAGGATTTCTTTATAATAGAGTATTTACTTAAGGTACTAAGAGGATTATTATATACTATATATTTACAAACTACTTTTACCGTACTTATTTTTAATTCTTTTTAGTAGTTTCTCACGCATGAAACTTGCACTTATGGATGTCGTGTATTGTGTATCAGTAGTTTTCATGAAATAGTTCATGAAATAGTTCATGGACCTGAGATATTTAGTGTGGGGTTGGTTTTAAATCTCATTCATTAGTTGCGTAACTTTTAAACAAGTATTGGTTTCAAAACTTGCATTGTGTGATTGCCGATAGTTGAAAATTTTGGTTTGGATGAATTCTAAATTGCACAAGAACGTGTCAAAAATCTAATACGACATGAGAATTTCAGACGCCAAATCTTTTTATTGGCTTTTTAGGAGATATCTATTTTCACTCGATTATGCTAATAGCGTGTATATTTATTATATATCCTATAGATGCACACTCAAAAGTTTGTACATGAACTATAAATGAAATAGTTACGTGTGTGTGTTACATTTATTATTTATTTGTAATCATGTGGCACGAGTTTAAATGATATCATATTTCTCTTGGGAATTCATGGATATTGCTTAAGGCTATGTTTCTATGTTCACATGATATTGCAACTAGCATGTTTGTTCTTACAAAACTTTTACTCATTTGCAGGCATTAAAATTTCGCATTTGCTTAACTATGGCCACAAGAAGAATACCAAATTTTGTTTTTTTAGACTTCTCACGTGAGTCATTGAACTGTGTTCATAATTTGATAGCGTATTTGGTTCCTATGGATCCACATTACCATTATTGTTGCAGTTCTCCTTGTATTGAAAGGAAGTAGAAATGACAAGAATACCTCTACTATCACCAAGATAGCTCACAAGTGTGATCTTCTACTTGGTTTGATTGTTTACTAATTTTGATTCATATTTCAAGGCATTTTAAAAAAGTTATCGTTCTTATAAAGTTTAATCTTGCTGATCACTCAAATTAAAGTAGACGTTGAAGACTCTTGATTTATATCATGTATTTTCAAGCTTTTCTTTAAAACACAGTCCAGATGAAATTTCTTTTCCTTTATTATCGACCATAATTTGATAACAGAACCATAACTCAATCATATTGATTTTAGTGAAAGTGTAACATTGTAAATTTACAAATAATAATAACTTGCTCATATTTTACACCCGCCGCAAAGCGCGGGCTTTTTGCTAGTATATACATATACATATATATATACATATACATATATATACATATACATATATATACATA
>CM044017.1:36212008-36432008 GCA_024085815.1 Flaveria linearis | reverse complement strand
AGGAGGAAGCGGGAAAGACAAGAAGGGGGATGATGATGAGGATGATGAGGCAGGCGATGCAACTGCATCAGCCTCGACCCCATCGACACGGGAGAGACGGACAAAGAGAAATCAAGGTCAAGGAGCCTCCTCCTCAGCTCCTCAAGTTGAAGAGACGCGCGATCAAGGCAAAAGTAATGATTAGATGTTTATGTATTTGAAACTTTTGTACTTGAACTATGTATTACATTAATGTAATTAATGATTATTAATGTTTAAATGTCTTGATTAATGAATTATGTTTAATGTGTTGAATGTTTAATCAAACAGATAAAGCTCAACAGACAGATGAATATGATGTCGCCCCCTTCAGCAATCAAGACTCAGCTCACTATGATTCTTGATTTACAAGGGATCGTAAGACGATTTGTGAGCTACACTCCTGAGGAAGGAGATCATCTATGATCTCACCAATGAGCAGCTAGCTGATATGTTTAGACTTAATCCAGATGAGCTCGTCAAGGATGCTCCTGAGGTAGACGTCGTGAGTGATGAGGAACTATAGGGTGTGGATGAGATTGAGATAGAGGATATAACGTCTGAATACTATCCTCAGTACACTGACCAAGAGGGCAATGTTATCCCCAACTTAGGTGAAGCATTGGCAGTGATACCTTTGAGAAGTTGGATGAGACGAAGAAGGAGAAAGAAAAAAATGAAGGAAAGCCCAAGCTACAGATGCAGATGTTGATATTAAGAAAGCTGAATGGGCAGCGTGCTTGTCTGAAATGAAAGCCCAACGTGTACCTCCAAAGTTGAACGCCTACACCAAACTATACCGAGTGAAGAAGCATCAGAAGGTGTCGGGTAAGATCATTAGTTGGGCATATTTTGAAGATTTGGATGCCTATGCTGTCAAGAGGGAGAAGGGATTGAGTACTTCAGATACCCACATGATCTGAAGACTCTTCCCGGTTTTGAGCTCAACAGGTTAGCCTGTTTGGACCTTTTGTACGCAACCCTAGGAAAATGTCTGGGTGGTTCGAGCAGTGCTGAAGAAGGAATACCACACCAGATGGATCAACTTCAGGCCTCAACAACCTAAGAGGTTCATACATAAGGCTGAAGTTGACCCTATTTCTGGAAGACTGAAAGTAGTGTTGAAGTGGATTCCCCCGCGCACAATGTCTAAGATCCCTTTACGGGAGATGCCTCAGGACTTCACTCCACACTTCAAATGGTGGTATTATGAGTGGAGGACATGTGAAGCGGTCATAGTCCTGAACAGAGAGGGCAAAATAAAGACTATCAGGATATTTGACCCAATGTGGCTAACCAACTTGTCTACTGAAGATGCTTACACATTGTATAAGTGGCCTCTGTTCTATGACACGCAGGATATTGTACGAGCTCTACACTTCCAACACGTTATAAGACTCTGCTTCGTGTTTAAGATACATGCTGGAGTCACAAGAGAAGAGAAGTACAAGAAATTCCAAGAACACGTGAAGAATGTTAGACAATAGGCTAAACTAGGTCCAAGGAGGAGTTTGTTGATACATTATGTACCTAGTTTATGATCTTAAATGTAATAGTCTTTCATTTCTTACACTAATGTAATGTGATGACTGAATGATAAATGAAATGCATTTTGATGTTTATTTGTGGTTGATTATTTTATATTCTTATTGTATTGAGTATGATTCACATGTATGAACATTATATATAGGTTTGAGGTTGTTGTATATAGTTCTGAGTCAATAATGATTCAGAAACATGTTCAAGTTAGTTAAGTGGTTATTCATGCTAATGGACCATACTTACGATCCATACGCACGAATGAACCATACTTATGGACCAGTCGCATGACTGAACCAGGTGACTGGATCAGTCGCATGACTGAGACATAAGATTGATTCAGTCACATGACTGAACCTTCACTCGTGCGTATGAGTCAACCGCATGAGTCAGTCGCACGACTGAACCATGATAATGGTTCAGTCGTACGAATGGACACTAAAAACCTATAAATACCACATAATTCATGGAAAAACATAACATTCGAATACTTTCATACCCTAGCCGTCCAGAGCGTCCTAAGTCGCCCATCCAAGTTCATAGTTCGTTCCTGATCGATTCTAACTCGTTCTTAACGTTTGTTTCATCGTTAGATCGATCAGATTGTTCGTTCTCACTGATTGGATCGCCAATCAAATAGAATTCCACGCTATTTGATCTGGTCTCACGCAGAATCCGTTAGTACTCCGTACGAAAACGGTCCTAACAAGTGGTATTAGAGCTTAGGCTCGTGATTTTGCGTGGATTCGATTAGTTTTGGTGTTAAACTCAACGTTTTCAATCAAAAGATCCATTTTTTGCTTCAAAAAACGTGTTTTTGACGAGTCTTTGTGTTAAAGTTTAGACTTTTTACCATACGACAGATCAGGGTTCGTGAAAATTCGTATTTTTGTGTCAAAGTGTTCAAAAATTCGACTTTTCCCCGCAACAGCAGCCTCAGTCGCACGATTGGACCATTCGTACGACTGAATCCCATTCGTATACTCCATTCGCACGACTGACCTCAGTCGTATCTCTCATTCGCACGGTTAAGCTATTTCATTTGGTTGATCTCAATCGTCCTGCTCATTTGCACGACTGAATCCAATCGCACGATTGAATTCATTCGCATCCTTCAGGCGCAAGATTGACCCAGTCGCCTAGCTCAATCGTACGTTTGAATCTGTCCTGTTCTAAGTTCATCAACTTCGAAGCAATGGAATATCAGTTTGCTCCATTCACTGCTGAAAAGGACTCACGTATCCAGAATCTTCTACTTCTGGAAAATGAGATAGGGAACCGTAACAAACCGCCAAAGCTGTTAACGTTGGATGAATACCTACAGTGGAAAGAGCTGTTTGAAATCTACTTGAATGGAGTTGACCCAAACCTTTGGACATCTATTGAGACTGGTTACATGGTACCAATGAGTGCTAATGGGGTAAAATTGACTTTGGGAGGAATGAGTGAATCCTAGAAGACTTTGCATAATTCTGAAAAGAAAGCATATGACTTGTTGACTCAGTCTATACCTAAGGAAATATTCCATCAGTTTTCTGAGAACAAGTAATCAAAGAAGTTATGGGAGGCCTTGGAAAAACGATACGACGGCAATGCAACTCTGAAGGCACTAAAGGCAAAAGCTCTCAAAAAGGAATTTGATAACTTCTCTCCGATTGGGAATGAGAGCTTGGATGATATCATTAATCGATTCTATCATCTGATGAGTGAGTTGCATACTCATGGTGTGGCAACATCTATGGAAGACAAAGTTTCAAGTTTTGCTGATGGTTTGCCAGACAAATGGGATCTATTTGTGTCTAATCTGAGACAAAATGACCCTCTTGTTACACTAGACATAAATGATTTCATTCTGAAGTTAAAGGAGGAAGAACTGCGTCAGAAATACAAGTCAAAGAAAAGATCCTACGCTCAGAATCCTACATTGTACAATTCTGTTCCAACTCCGGCCTTATCAGGCGCACCGCTACAAATGACGTTTGTGTCTAACTCTTATGCTCCTTCCCAAAGTAGTTCCTCAGAAAATGAAACGTCAGGGTCATCTGGAACCCAATACATTGTTCCTGAGGCAAATACAACCAAGCTGAAGACTGAGAATCTCAAAAATGTCACTGTGGAAGTTGCTAAAGAGCACATGGATCTTCTAGCTGCTGTTGTTCAATCTTATGATGGATTAGTCGCTAGGAAGATTGGAAACTGTCATCTTGCTGATGAGGACTACGAGCAATTTGATGAGACTAAGTTGGAGCACATGGATATTATGTGGGCTTTGGCTAGTGCAGTAAGGAGAGCCAAGAAGTTTTTAAAGAAGACAGGGCAGAACTTGGTTGCTACTAAAGATACTACATTTTGATTTGATAAAATCAAGGTCACATGCATCAATTATGGAGAAAGGGGGCACTTCAAACGTGATTGCGTAAAGCCAAAGAAGACTGGAAATGAAAATCATTTTCCTACATTCAACCGTCAAGACAAAGAGAAGGCTGGAGCATCATCAAGTAAAGAATTTAAGGCTTTAGTTTCTCAGGAGATGAAGGACAAGACTGGTCCTTCTAATTTGTATCTGAGGGAGAATGAAGTGTTGCATTAGTTGATACCTTGGATGATGGATCTGCAAGTGAAGGAGACATCATAGCTGAGCATGCACGTTCAGATATCGAAGAAGCTATGGATGTCGTTGATCATCTGGTTGAAGAAGAGCTAAGTGCAGCAAACTCGGAATCTACAGTTACTGAAGAGTTTGACACTGCATTGATGGCTGATTCGTCTGCTTCTGCACAGGTATACTCTAAAGACGAATTATTTGAGAAACATGCTTGTGCTGAATGTAATAAATTTAATGAAAGCATTGATTTAAAATTTGCTAGGTTATTAGAACATAATGATAATCTTGTAAATGATTTACAACTCTGCACTGAAGCAAATTATGTTTTAAAACAAAATGAGTGCAGCTTCAAAGAAAAGACAGAACTTTTAGGGAAACAACTAAGGGAAACCGAGGTTGTTGCCTTAAATCAATCAAATGATATTAAGTTCTACTTAACCACTTTGGAAGAAACTAAAAAGGAAAAAGTAGTTTTGCAAGTCGAAGTTGAATCTTTAAAACAAAAACTGCACAGTTTAGCAAGTTCCTTTCACATAGTTCAAAATTTAGTGAAAGAATGAAATGGCGGGGAAGGTCTGGGATATAAGGTAGTACCGCCACCACATGCAATCCTTTTAAATACTAAACGTAGACCATTCAATAATAACCCAGTAAAGGATCATGTGGTGTCTACTCCTCTGGTTAGTGATCCAGATTCTACGGGTAAACCTGTGAAGTCTGTCACTGAACAGAAGGCTGCTACTTCGGGATCAAAGATAAGATTGTTGGACAAGAAGAAGGCTAGTGCAACCAAAACCATATCACTTAGACTATTTTTTGGTGCATCTAATAAAGGACTTCCAAAGCTAAGTGTGGAACTTCCAAGAAAAAAAGAGTTCTTCCGAGGAAAGCATAATATGGACTTCCGAAGAGGCACTCTTCTTTCGGAGACAAAGTATTCACTTCCGAAGATTAAGACTTAGAAGAAAAGATCAGAAGTCAACTTTCCAAGTATGAAGAAAAAATGAAGTCCTCAAGCCTTGGAAGAAGTAGCCTCTTCCAAAGTATAGGTGGCTTCGGAAGAACTTGTTCTTCTGAAGCCAACTAACCTTCGGAAGACAGTACTATGAACCAGTGGACATAAGTATGGTCCTCCTGACACTCTGCTGCAGATCTCTGATATACTACATGGCGTTTTCTCAAAGGCCATGTAGTTGACCATACTTTATTCCACTGTTCACCTTTATTAGTTAGTACAGTTACTAACTTTAGTTAGTAACAAAAGGTAAGTCATGGAAATTTTATGACTACCATATCTTAGATAATACTTTATCTAAGATACCTTAACTCTAGCATTGTAGTATATGCTTTAGTCATAGGTTTCCAGCTGGTATCAAAGTATATCCGACTGTAGGTAGTAGTATATATAGTTTCTTATTGTTACTCATGAAGATAAGCTTGTAAGAGTCTTATAACACTTTGAGTTAAGAAGTAATATATACAAGTACTTTGAAAATTATATCTTTGTGCTCTTAGTTACTTAGTATATTATTATCAGCTCTTAGAAAAGACCCTGAATCATCTGATCCGAGTGTAGTATAAGTGAGTTTGAGAGAAAAACCAAGTTTAATTGACAAAACCTGCAATTGGTATCAGAGCTTCTTAGGCTCTTGATTATGAGATCTTACCATCCTAATCAACCTGTTTTTCACTCCTCATTACACCACACTTAATATGGCCCTCAACAAGTCCGAAGTAGAAATGGGGACGATGACTAAAGCACCCGTCATCACCCCTGAAAACTTTAGGTCATGGAGTAGACGCATGGAAGGCTTCATCAGATATCAAGATAGCAAGATATGGCAGTCTGTTGTCAATGGCCCGTATAAACCCAAGGTGGCTGCACCCGGAGGAAACGGTGCCATGATAGAGAAAGCTGTTGAAGATTACTATGATGAAGACCAGAAGAAGATGGACATTGATAGTAATGCAATGACTATTCTTATGACTGTAATACCCAACTCCATTATGGTGGGGTTTGAGCATTGCAAGTCAGCCAAAGAACTGTTTGATGCACTCGCTCAGATGTACTCTTGTTCTAATGACTCCAAGAAGGACTCACTAAAGCAGCAGTTTGAGAACTTCACCTACATTGATGGAGAGACTCTCAGCCAGTAATATTTCAGGTACATGGATCTCATTTCTTCCCTTCAGTTTATAGGAATCACTCCTGAACTTAGAGACCTCACAAGAAAGTTCATGAGTGCACTTCCTAATGAGTTGACGTTTTATTGTGTCTCTGTCAAGAGAACAGAAAATCTGAACACTATCACCATGACCGAACTCTACGGAATTTTTGATGGATACCATTTGGAGATGGAAAGCAAAAAGGGTCATCAGACAAGCAGGTCCTCGAGTCTTCCTACTAGCAATGCTTTGATGGTTGCTGAAGGCTCAGGACCCTCCCAACCTCAATAGTTCCTAACATACAACTAACAGACATCCTGTTCTTCTGGACCATACGTTACTTTCCTGAGACTCCACGGTCTCAACAGGCTCAACATAGTTCATTTTAGGACAGTTGTGCCTTTGTCTCAGGAAGTGAACACTCGTGTGACCATCAATATTGTTTTGATAATCTAGAGTGCTTCAGTCCAGATGTTGTGGAATATGTGGACATAGTCCAACAAATGTCTCTCTTAACCTATAGAGCAAAGAAGTTCTTTAAGAGAACTGGAAGGCAATTCCCTCAGAACCTAACCAACAGCAAATTTGGGTTTGACAAAACTAAGGCCAAATGTTACAACTGTAACCAACTGGGTCACTTTGTAAGAGAATGCAAAGCTCCCAAGTCAAATCCAGGAACTTCACAAGCCTCCACACATCCTTCTGTATCAAAGCCCACTTGAAAGTCAACAGAGACAACCGCAATGGCTCAAGAAGTTTACTGGAGCTTTATGGTACAGGATGTGACTCCTGCTCAAGCACTCATGGCTGGAACAGATGACAACAAGGTATATGAACATCTCTGTACTCCTGCATGTATTGCCAAGGTTAAATTGTATCAGTGTCACACCCTAACCTTGACGGCGGAATCGTTGAGGTGTGAGGGTTAAGATTGTTCACAACCACATAATGATATCCTTAAATGAAAAATATTATCATAAGTTTCAAATGAAATACATTCATAATTCTTAACATGAAAAAGTTCCAAACAATACAAGACATAACATAATCATTTTATTCATTTAGCTAGGTCCAAATCCTAGTTTATTGCAAACTTCAAATGATGACTACAAACTTGGGCATTTCCTGAAACATGTTAAAAATAACGGGTCAACTATAAAGTTGGTGAGTTTCCAAGGATTTCACATACATAATATACCATGGATTTCAAGTAGCAATTCATATCATAGGTTATGAGTTAGCAAGTTTATAGAACACATATAGTACAATCTAACCTCGACTAGATTATAAGTTTATATGATTGGCTAAGTGTACTTGGTTCCCATGATGAACAAGCATACGTCATCAGGAGCCGGCAATACATCGGCTTTAGCACCAAATAGGCTTGTCAGGCCCAAAGATCTAAGACGTCACCAGGCTAGCAATAGTTAATGATTGTAAACAAAATATGTATCTCATATAAGACTTACAATAACACAAATAACCATGACAAAAGGTAAAGATGAATTGCATGTGCATTTACAAGTATCAAGATGTTTACAAGTGTAAGTTTATAAAGTTAACATGTTTCACCCCAAAAGGTGTGAAATAAAGTAAAAAGGGGCATGGAGAACTCACATGGCAAAATAAGTATAAGAACGAAGATTAATAAGATTGATAATAAACGTTGTTCCAAGATGAACGTCACAAGGCACCTAAATATATATATATTATAATATTTAGGTTAATAATAAGGTCTAACATTAAATGCGAACTAGGGTTTCAATAAGGATTGGGTATTTGAGGTTTTATCAACAAATTATATTTAACAAGTGAATAACAATTACATTTTCATGAAAGAGGTGATAAGAAATATATTTACATTTTTATACAAAAGTATGAAGGAGAAATATATTTAAAAAAATTTGAAGGGATTTGATTTATGTTGAAATAGAATTTTATAATCAAATAAGATTAACACGTGTTAAACAATTAATAAATAAATAAATAAATAAATGAATAAAAAATGTGTGAACCAACAACCATTTTAAATTCATAAAATATACCCAAGTACAACCTTTATTAAAAGAAAAACATATTATTTCAATTGTTTAATTCTTTTTTTTTAAAAATATACAGAAAATAATTTGATACTTTTACAAATATTAGAGTTTATAAAATACATGTTTATATTTATTAAAATATTTTAGAACTTTATTTTGGGCTAAAAGCCCCTTAAAAAATTGCATGAAGGTCCCGGGTTCGAACCCGGGACCTCATGCTTACACACACACCAACATAACCATTGAACGAAGGCCTCAGCCGCATTAGATGCCCGTTTTTAAATCATAAAACACAATCTTTAAGGCTTCCCCAATACCCATGAACCCTAATTCGAATTCCATTCAATTGAACCTCAATTCGAATATGTTAATGATTGTAATCATGGAGCTTTTGATCCCCATGTAATCATGGGGCTTTGATCCCCATGTAAAAACGAGTGTTTTGATGTGTTAATTACCCGTTTTGAATTCGAATTGATGCAAAAGGCACCAAGAACAGGTCGCGGCTATGCAAGAATTGATTCCAGTGGCAAACGTTGATGATAATTCAATTAACTTTGTGGATAGCTTCTTGTGATGCCCTTGATTCAAAGCCCTTTGCCAATTTCAACACTCGAAGCTTGGAATATGGATTTGGTTGAGTTGCAGGTCCGCGAGCAAGTGATGCTTGAATTTGTTGATTGTGTTTATTTCAGATTTATTTGGTGATTGAAATCGATTAGAGAAAGATAAACGTTTGATTAGGTTTAGTAATTGGGTTATAATTGGAGTTTAATGTCCGAACGTTGGATGATTAATTTTCATCGGTTTCTTGATTAATTAGTCTAGAAAACGGACACTTAATTGCGGTTAATCGATGCCTAACGGTTTGGATCATCTCCTAAAAAGATTTGGGAGCTGTTTTGGATGGAAAATCGCCTTTGAAAGTGGGTATTGGGGTGGCAGGAGCCGTGGTCGGAGCCGCGGCCGGAGGTGGCCGGAGGCTCGGCCGGAAAAACGGGCAAGAAATGGGGGTGGGGGTTTGGGTTTTCAAATTACACGAATGGTCCCTATAGTTTTTAAAGGTTATTATTTTATGTATTAACTTTTATTTAAATTTTCCAAATTGACAATAAACCCCCTAAACTTAATTCACATTAAACCTTATTAACTATTTTATTTTTATTAGTTATTAATTCTATTCTTATTCTTCTTATTATTATTATTATTATTATCATTATTATTATTAACCTTATTACTATTTGATAGGATCAAATGCATTAATCTGTAACAATTATGTGAACAATTCAAAGAAACACAAACAATTGTAATCAAATCAAGCAAATATCAATAAAATTCTCAGTTCATTGATATAGCAAAGTCAATTACAAGAGTAAGAAAGCAGCACATACAAAATTGTTATGACTACTTAATTCTACTCTAGACAAAGCTATTTATACTACCAACAAACTTAAAGACTATCTATTTACAATTCTAGTCCCTATACTAAGGCAAAATTGTAAAAGACACACTAAGACTAATGTTAATCTTTCTAGAGGACTAACAATACTCCCCCTAAGATTTACATTTGTCTTCAGTCTTCAAAAGTCTTCTGTCTTCATATCTTTGTCTTCTTTTTCTTCAATCTTCATTCTTCTCTTCATCTTTTGTCTTCTATCTTTCATCTTTAAACTTCAAAGAAGTCTTCGGGTTCTTCTTTTACTTTCAACATCGGTTTCTTCTTATACATCTCTATCTCTTTCAAAGCATTTTCAATCGATGACTTAAATTTACCAGCAAGCACGGCTTGTTCTAGTTTTGACTCATTTGTTTTTATCTCCATTACCTTCATTCTTTCCAATGTATCCTTTGACAAGCATGCAATATCAACATTTGCATACAACTCAATAGGATTTCTACTTTCTTTGCAATACACTTCTAATACTCCTTTTCTCGAAATTCTCATAAATTCAATGTCATTTATGTCTCTTTTCACAATATTTGCATACGCAAGAGCCTTTCTCAATGAGATTCTCTCCATAGCTGCATTCATCACATTGATAATAGAGAGAAAATATTTCTTGTCTTGCTCTGCTATCTCAGGAGATACTTTCTCAAATTTTTGAACCGACAAAAATGATATATAGCTCGGATGGAGTAATTTCAACTCAAAAGCACCAAACAAAGATATCACCTCCTCATCCCAATGTTCAAGATTTCAGACCAATTTAAGTTCAAAAGTTTATAAAACCATCTAAGGATAGGTTTGGTCTTTTGATTTCCATCAATCACCTTCAATCCAGGAGTAGTCACTTTCTCAAAATACTTATCACAAAATTCAAGCATAAAGTGCTCTTCTTCCGATTGTAACCCTCTAATCTTCTTATTCTTCTTTAGCATAGAAAAGTATTCATTGTCTTCTTGATCACATCGAGTCTGAAGGAAATTACTTGTTCTAGCTAGCCCTCGGCTCAGAAGTTCTACAAACATTTCTCCTCTTTTATCTCCAGAAGGGTTAATCAATGGAAGTTTGTTCAATTCTTTCAAGTCTTGAACTGGAAGTTTAATAATGCTCGAGTAAAAGTGATAAACATCACACACAACATTTACTCATTTGATCAGAAAAGCATCAAAAACTTCATCATATTTCCAAGCAATTATTTTAACTTGGTTAGTGAAGTCAGGTGCAATCATAGCGTTTAACAACTCTGCTACAGATTGACCTTTCTGCAACACGTTCCTAACCAAATCTCCAGTTGATCTTGCACTATCAAAGATATGCTTTTGTTCAGAAGAAGCTTTATACACTTGTTGTTCAGATTGTGGAAACATCTTGATAAGCTCTTGTCTTCTTTCATGTGCACTTGTCTTTTGTGCCATTTGCTTTATTTCCTGAGGATTCAAGATCCTTGTTCTTTTGGTGATATCTAAATACTGAGGATTATCAGTATCTAGAATGATCATTTTGTTTGATTGTTTTCTCAGTTTGTTGAAAGCTTTTAACAAGGCTCCTTAACGAAACTGATTGGAGTCTTTTCAACCTTTTCCAAGGATAGTTTCTAGCTTGCAACCATGACCTTAAAGCTGGAATGCTCATATCATCAGGATCAGGATGGTGCAGCTCTGAACTAGGTACTTCTTCAACATTAATGCTTTCTTGTGCTTGGTTCCATTCACCATGTTCCATAACTATCTCATTAGGATCAACAGGAGCAACATATTCAGCAGTTATACATTTCTCATACTCATCATTGATTTGAGAAACAGTAAACCCATCCAAAAATACTCTGTTGTATTTCATCTTCACAAGATAATTATATCTTTCTTCAAAATCTTGTGGAACATCATCATGAACTGGCACTTGATCAAATAAAGAAGTATTTTCAAATTCTTCTTCAATATCTTCATCCTCAAGCACTTTATTGAACCATTCATCATCATATTCTTCTTCAATGTCTTTCAAGGCACCAATTTTCTCTTGACTAACTGGTTCTTGGGCTTCTTGACTCTCTTCTTCAACACTTTCTTCAGTTCTTTGAACTTTTAATAAAGATTCAGGTAAAACTGAATAGTCAACCTCATCTATCTTCCTTTTTCCTTTATCTATTTCTACATTTTCCTCAATCTTAATAGGTACAATTTCAGACATAATCTCAACTTCAGGAGAAATTGGCTTTTGAGATTCTTTTGCTTTAATCAACTCTTCTTTTAACTTCTCTGATTCTTCCAGCAATTTCTTATGTTGCTCTTTAAGCATGTCATAATCATTGATCATTACTTCAAAGTTTTTAATCACATCTTCTTTGTCTTTTGCATAACTCACAATCTTTTCTTCCTTATTCTTATTTTCTTCCTTTAATCTTTCATTTGCTTCTTTTAGCTCTATCATCTCCTTTTCAAGAGACAAAATTCATCTCTTTCAGCTTTACATTTTCCTCTTTCAAATAATTTATTACTTTCTCTTGAGCAACATTATCATCTTTAAGCTTTTCAATCTCATCTACATTCAAGATTTCCTCAGTTTGTACAGATACATTGTGTGTTGTAGAAACATGCACTTCTTGAATTAACAGAAAAGCATCCATGAAATCATACTAAAAAGTTTGATTTTACACCTCAGGCTCATGATCCACCTCTACATTAATTTCAGCATCTTCATTTTCAACTTCATGAATAATTTCATCATGTACATCATCGCCCATTATTCCTTCATCTTCATGTTGAGCTTCATCAGCATGCTCAGACATGGTTCTATCACTGCTCAATGATTGGTGCGTCTCAGCTACACCACCATCATCATCATCATTATCATCAGAACTAGATGAGCTATCATCATCAGGATCTTCTTCATTCTCATCATCATCATTTTGATCATCATCTTCATGAGGAAGGATAAGAGGAAATTCATCTATCAAATCAGCTGGATCTATTGTTCTCCTTCCAATAAATGAAATGATCCATTGTGATATCCACCTCATCATTAGCCACATTCCTCATATAATCAAACATTGGAACATTGTGAGCACCAGTCAACATTGTTAATTTCTTATATGTAACTTCAGACATGTGTTTCATGTCAAGTCTATCTCCACCTACTCCATAGACATGAATATCTGGATATTCTTCATTGATGATCATTTGAAGAAATCTGGGGTACATCAGATATTTGTTTCTAATGCCTTTCTCCAAATTAAATATGAATCCATTCAAGATCCATTTTGCCATATTAAATCTTTGATTAGTTGCAATGGCTACTATTGGAGATGCTATGTCCACTGGGAATGAGTTCCACCCAGCACTCCTCTTGGACATGCAATGTTGGAAATATAACAAAGAAGCTTCCAGTGATTGTATACACGAGCTCTAAAGAATTGTTTCTTTGAAAAATGGTCAGGATGACCCATTTCCATGAATGTTTCTCTATATTCATTAAATGTCAACTCAGCAAGATCTTCTGGATCATTATGACCCAGTCTTAATGCAACTCTTATAGATTCTTCAGAAACTTCAATCATACGATCTCTTATCACAAAGCCTCTAACAACTTTTCTCCCTTCATCATTCACTTCAACTCTTGCTGTACTCTAGAATCTTCTGATAAGTCTATCATAAATCACTGTCTGATAACACATCGCATACACATACTTAGTTCTTAGAAGAAATCTGATCATTTCTTCATAAGATAAGGCATCTTGAACTTCTTCATTTAGCAATGCAGCAATGTTGTGCTTAGGCACAAACTTCAGATCAGCCATCCTGCAAAAGTTTAAAGCAATGATATTAGACAATGTGTGAATTTTAAAAAATATTGAATATGAGATTGATCATGTGATGATATAAGATATAATAACCTAATGTGTTTAATGAATTTGACTTATAAACTCAACTTGTAATTTAATTATTTTCAATTAAAAAACATTTCTGTTTTTATAAAATTTTATTTGTCAAGTTGAATTTAAAAAAATTAAACACATTTGATTATTGAATCTTATCAATTTTATTGAACATTTTAACAATATTTGAAATGAGATTATTAATTTTTATTTATTTTTAATTAAAAATAATATTCATCTGTTCATCTTCCTTTTCAAGTTCATCTTCAAATGTTACTGTTCATCGATGAACATTGAACAGTGAATCCGATCAAAGTTCATTTCAAATATTGTTATAATGAATCAATATGCTCGAAATCACATTCTAAACAACATTCAATCATCAATTTTAAACATTTTTTCAATTTAATTATTTCAATCTGAGTTTTTGACAAGTTTAGGGTTTGAACGCCCGAACAGGTTTCGAACGCCTATCAAAGAATTTTCATTTAAACACAAATCAGATGAATGTGAATCATAAACTTATGTTCACAATCACATAAACACTATCAGCAATCTATGATTTAGGCTCAAATGATTTTAATCGAAGAAAGAGGGTTTGCCGAGAGTTTGAATGGTCAGGGGAGGGTTTAAGAGGGTTTTTGAGAAGTGAATGAAATGAATGATTCACAAGTGTTATATTTATACTAAGTAAAATTTTTGTTAAGCGTATGGGCACTGTACAGTCGTATAACTACTGTTCAGGCACATTAGGTCCTAAATTTCACCAAGTAAATAGACACATTAGCACTGTTTGTGCATATGAGGTCAGAAGCATGAGAACTGTTTAGTAGCATGAGCACTGTTCAGTAGCATGAGCACTGTTCAGTAGCATGACTGAAATGTCCAACTTCAACTTTTCAGAAACATGACAACTATTCAGGCACATAAGCACTGTTCAGTCACATGAGGTTTCTAAAATGCCCACAGACACATGACAACTGTTCAGGCACATAAGCACTGTTTAGACTCATGAACTTTCTGAAATGTCTACACTTGTGAATTTCACTTGAACATTTTAAATCCTGAGAAGTCTCAACACTGTGTAGGCACATGAACAATGTGAAACTCCCAACACTTGGTAAAATTTCTGAAAATTCTTCATGCTCCTATACAGGCGTATGACCCCTGTTTAGGCACATGAGATGACTTCAATGAGACTTACACTTGTCGATTTTTTCAATTTCTTCACCTGCACACTGTTTAGACTCATTAGAAATATTTCATACTAATATTTAAACAATTTGCATATTTTTGACTTTTTCTCCAAATTTACACTTTTGACCCTCAAAATTGAACTTTTTACATTTTGACCCTTCATTTTAGTCTCAAAATATACAAACCAATTTTTCTTGTTTTCAACATTTCAAAGAGGCTTTTCCACTTTCTAAAACTTATAGGATCACTTTATCATAGACAAAAGCTTTACATTATCAAACACACACATACTTTGAACTTAAAGCATCATCCTTTCAATTCAACATGATCATTTTGATTTTCTGAAAAATTCTTATTGTTATTACTCCCCCTAAACTTTTAAGTTTTTTCAGAACTTAGAAGTTTACCAAAGTAACATAAGAATATCACACTTATCATTGTTATATTGCCTGCACACAAGAAAACATGCATAAAATCAAAATAAAATCATAATTAAACTCTAATATTTACAATAGAATCATTGATTGCAGTGACATCAGATTAGTGAAGATCAGGACATTAAAAGAAAAAATATATGAATAGTCATAGACAATGATTAAATCCTGATCAAGTGTGTTCCAGGTCAGTGATATCACAACAAAGGAGACACAAGATCTAAGGATAGAAAATGAGTGTTGGTGACAGAAATATGCTCACTTACTTGTTCAATTCTTGGATTGATTATGGTAGAATTAGATATGACAAGATGTGACTCAAACTAAGACTTAGAGGATCAACTATCATGAAGATATGCAAGTAAGCACACATTCTCAACTTATTACCTAACAAATATGCATAACCAGAGCTCATGTTACTTAATAAAATAGAGAATGATCATGGATAACCATTTGATCAACTCTAACCATCCATTTGAATGGGTTGTGCACATTGGCATCTTTTGCATC
Source organism: Flaveria linearis (assembly GCA_024085815.1). Classification (NCBI taxonomy): domain Eukaryota; kingdom Viridiplantae; phylum Streptophyta; class Magnoliopsida; order Asterales; family Asteraceae; genus Flaveria; species Flaveria linearis. Next base: position 36,416,185 of record CM044017.1, on the reverse strand, counting down.
AATGGAGAATATCCAGGTCTGTAATGACTTACAAAAGAGGATATCTCAGTACTTAAGGTCTATGATGACTCATAACAGAGAAGTGAATGATGCTTGTAACAGATCTCATGATTAGTCACATTATCATCAGTTATGAGTGATGTAGCTTAGCAAGCACACAATTTGATAGGCTAATACAACTCAAAAGTACTTAGATGAATACACATACAAGCATAAAGATTTAGTTTAATCACAAGAATTTACTTGTTCAGTATACTAGCATGATATTGTCTACACATCATATCCTGATCATGTCAGACTTTATTAGCGAGTGAAGTATGCAACTGATCTCACTAATGTACTATCATTTCTCACATATAAAAAATAAAAAGAAATAAAATGAACTCTATTTTTGGAGTTTTTGATTTATATTTTTCTATTTGATTTTTGAGTTTTCTAATTTTGTATTTTGTTTTTCTATAAAAGAAACACACAACAACAAAAACAATCAGGAAAATAACTATGAAAGGTTATCCTTATGAAGACCTTTAGGTTTAGGGAGGGTTTTGATCATGTAAAGATTCAAAGAACTAAATTAAAAACTTAGAAACCAGGTTTACACATGGTTAATAAGACCAATTGACTCCACTAAATACTCAAACCTTCCTGGTAGAAAAGCTTTAGTAAATAGGTCTGCCAACTGTTTTTCAGTTGCTATTTGAATCAAAATGATTAAACCTTTTTGAGAATTATCTCTTAGAAAATGATATCGAATTTCGATATGTTTTATTTTTGAATGTTGAACTGGATTAGCTGTAATGAACATAGCAGCAGTGTTATCAATGTAAATGGGTGTTTTAAGAAAATTGAACCCATAATCTAGCAGCTGGTTTTGCAACCAAAGGATTTGAGAACATCCTGCTGATGCAGCTATGTACTCATCTTCTGCAGTTGAAACAGAAACATTTGTTTGTTTCTTACATTGCCATGAGACTAATCGGGGACCCAGAAATTGACACCCACCCGTTGTCGATTTTCTATCTTGACAACAACCACCATTATCACTGTCTGTGTATCCATTTAACTCAAAATTTGCTTCATAAGGGTACCATAACCCTAATGCCGGTTTACCTTTAAGATACCTGAATATTCTCTTGACAACAATTAAGTGAGATTCTTTCGGGTCTGATTGATACCTTGCACAGACACAAACACATACATTATGTCTGGTCGTGATGCAGTAAGATACATCAAAGAACCAATCATAGATCTATATAAAGTTTGGTCTACTGATTTTCCTTTCGGAACAGGCTCAATCTTGGTGTTAACATCTGTAGGAGTTCTGATAGACTGACAGTCTTGCAACTTGAACTTCTTCAAGAGCTTGTCTACAAACTTCTCTTGATTGATAAAGATTCCATCTTCTGTTTGCTTGACCTGTAGTCCAAGAAAGAAATTAATCTCTCCCATAGAATTCATCTGAAATCTAGACTTCATAATTTCCTCGAATTCTTTGCACAACTTGGAGCTTGTAGATCCGAATATGATGTCATCACATACACTTGTACACATAAAAGATCATCATTATCCTTCTTTATGAATAAAGTTGGATCGATTTTCTCTCTTGTGTATCCATTCTGGTTTAAGTATAGAGATAACGTTTCATACAAAATCCTTGGTGCTTGATGTAGTCCATATAATGCTTTACTCAGCTTATACACTCGATGTGGAAATTCAGCATCCTTAAAGCCTGGGGGTTGCTTCACAAACACATTGTCAGTGATTGGACCATACAGGAATGCACCTTTGACGTCCATTTGATACACCTTGAATTTCATGAATGATGCATAAGCCAGGAAAACACGAATGGATTCGAGTCTTACAACTGGTGCAAATACTTCATCATAGTCAATTCCTTCTTCCTGTGTGTATCCTTGTACAACAAGTCTCGCCTTGTTTCTTATAACAATCCCACGATCATCAGTTTTATTTCTAAACAACCATTTAGTGCCTATGACATTTTCTCCTTTAGGTAATTCCACTAAATTCCACACTTCTTGTTTGCAAATTGAAGAAGTTCTTCTTGCATTGCTTCAATCCAACCATTGTCCTGTAACACCTCGGTGACGTTTTTAGGAACAATCTGTGAAAGAAAGCAAGAGTATAAACAAACATTTTCATGTTCAGATTTACTCCTAGTAGTTCTTTCATTCAGAGGACCAATAATCTGTGATGTTGGATGGTTCTTGTGGATATGAGATGTTGGAATCTCAGCTCCTTGAACATTAACATCCAGATTGGTTTGGTTCAGATTGGAGAGCTGTTGCAATAAGGTGGATGAATGTGGAGTGAAATTTGGAGCTTGAGTTGGTGAATTGATAAAGTAATCAAAGTTACTATGATCAATTACATCTCCAGAGATGGAAGATGTGCCAGACTCAGGTTGTCCAATTTCTATACCATCATTAGAAATAGGTTGTGATTCTTCTTGATCTACTGAAACTGAATGATCTAAAGCTGAAGAAGCATGAACATTGTCATTGAATTGAATTGTTGAATCCTTGACAAATGAGAAAAATAGATAATCTGGGCGAGCATCATCTGAATCATCAGAGTCTGAATCATCACTGAAAGATCCAAGATCTCCTCTTGAGTTCTTTTTACCTGTAGAATCATCAGATTGATTAAACAAGTTAGATTGAAATGAGTTTGACAAAGAATCTAAATCAACAACCATGTAGGACCATTTGAAACTGATGGAAAAGAGTTTTCCAGAAATTTAACGTTGAATGTTTCATTAATAGTATTTGTCCTAGAGTTATAAACTCGATAGGCTTTGGAAACAGATGAATATCCAACGAAAAATCCATTGTCAGCTTTTTCTTCAAATTTTCCTAAATGATCACTTAAGTTAAGAATCATAACTGGACAACCAAATGATTTTAAAAAAATTTATGTTTGGTTTCCTGTCAAACATTAACTCATATGGAGTTTTCTTTTTATCTTTCACAAGCAATATTCTATTCTGAACAAAACAAGCTGTGGATATTGCTTCGTCCCAGAAAGTGATAGGAATTTTGGCATCAGCAAACATGGACCGGGCAGCTTCAATCAGAGTTCGGTTCTTCCTTTCAGCAACTCCATTTTGTTGTGGAGTTCTGGGAGCATTGAACTGATGAACTATCCCTTTTTCTGCACAAAACAAATCAATGTTAGCATTTTTAAATTCCGTTCCATTATCACTTCTTATTATTTTCACTTTTTGTTCAAGCTGATTTTCAACTTTATTAATAAATTCTTTTAAAAGTTCTGCAGATTCAGATTTAGCATGAAGAAAGAAAACCCAAGAAAATCTTGTATAGTCATCTATGATAACTAAACAGTATGATTTTTGACCAATACTCCTAACATTAGTTGGTCCAAAAAGGTCCATATGTAACATCTGGAGTGGCTTGGTATTTGAGTTTATCATCTTGGACTTATAAGACGCTCTATGTTGCTTTCCCTTCAGACATGCTGAGTAATGATCAGTTGTTGAAAACTTCTTGGAAGGAAGTCCAATAACATGATTTCCTGCTACAAGCTTGTTCATGTTTTTGAAGTTTGAATGACCGAGTCGTCTATGCCATAGCTGGCTTTCATCATTCGATGCTTTAGCAATCAGGCAAGTTGTTTCTGTTGCAGGATCCACTTGAGACATATCCAGTTTGTATACATCTTTGTCCCGAGCAGCTTTAACTATGACCCAATCATTGCTAATCTAAAAACCTGGTTTCAAGACATAACAGTGAGAATCATCAAAAAGAACAGAATAAGATTTATCACAAATTTGAGAAACACTTAGAAGATTAAAGTTCAACTGTGAACAGAAGTTGACTTTATCAAAACTAATAATCCCATTGGACACTGTTCCTTCTCCTGTTATCTTTCCACCTGCATCACCTCCAAAAGCAACGTGTGTTCCATCTTTTAACTTAAAATCTTGCAACAAGGCTTGATTGCCTGTCATATGCCGGCTACACCCACTGTCAACATACCATGAGTTTATTGGTCTCCGTGGGCGTACCTGCATTCAAAAACAGTTTAAAATGAAGTTAATTTATTTACATCAGGTTTCTTTGAAAATTTTGGATTTTCAAATCCTCATTGAAAAACATGTTGATTATCTCTTTGTTGTTTTGATTTCAAAGCATTATATCTGTTTTCAAGATCATCATCAAGAGATCTTGAACCATTATATGTAGCATTTGAGAATGTTCCATTTTTTATTCTCACAGATCGTGGAATAAACTTTCCTTGATTGTATTGCTGTGATTTGACAAAATATTGATTATCATAATCAGAATTGTTTCTTTTAAAAGATCTCAAACCCAAGGAAGGTTGTTGTTGTTGTGAATATTTAAACCCAATATTCTGATTTCTTTTAAATTGTGGGTTTACAAATCCTTGATTGCTAAATTCCTTTCTTGAAGAGTTCTTTCTAAAGTAGCAATCATTTGTATTATGATTTCTTTCATCACACAATGCACAGTATTTGTTAAAGTAGCAGTCAGCAGTTGTGTGATTTGTCATATCACATATATGGCAATACTTGTTAAAGTAACATTCTGAAATGTCATGATTATACATGTCACAGATATCACAATACTTTTGAGATTATTTAAACAACATTTTGTTAACCCTTGAAGTGGAATCAACATTTGATTCTTGATTAAATTTTGGGTTAGGCAAATTAATTTGTGATTTCTTGGGTGTGAATTTGGTCATTTGTTTCTTAGGATTTTTCTTTTGGACTTGATCATAATTCTTTGACTCCTTAGATACAAATCTTTTTGAACCATTTGATAGGATCAAATGCATCAACCTGTAACAAATTATGTGAACAATTCAAAGAAACACAAACAATTGTAATCAAATCAAGCAAATATCAATAAAATTCTCAGTTCATTGATATAGCAAAGTCAATTACAAGAGTAAGAAAGCAGCATATACAAAATTGTTACGACTACTTAATTCTACTCTAGGCAAAGCTATTTATACTACCAACAAACTTAAAGACTATCTATTTACAATTCTAGTCCCTATACTAAGGCAAAATTGTAAAAGACACACTAAGACTAATGTTAATCTTTCTAGAGGACTAACACTATTATTATTAGAGTTATTATTATTAGTATTATTATTGTTGTTTATTATTATAATTATTACTATTATTATTAATTTTTATTATTATATGCAATTAAATAAATTGTTAACTTTCAAATTGAAGGATTAACGCCAAAATAAAGAAAATAGACTTGAGTGACATACGAGTTTCATATTTGGCAACAAAGGTCCTTACAAGAATTTAACGAAGTTAACTTTCAACTAAAGCAAAAATACAAGATGTTACAGTCTCCCCAACTTAAAAGAATTTCGTCCCGAAATTAAGAATGAAACTATACAAATAAAAATGGGTATTTCTTCTTCATGTGCTCCTCACGTTCCCAAGTGAATTCAGCGCCATGCTTATTCTCCCAGCGTACCTTGACGATTGGAGTAGTGGTGGTTCTAGTCTTTTTCATGATGCGATCCATAACTTCAACGGGTTTCTCGACAAAGTGTAATGACTCGTCGATCTGGATGTCATCCAACGGGACATGTAGACCTTCGTCAGCCAGACACTTCCTTAAATTCGAGACATGGAACACAGGATGAACCCCACTAAGGTCGGAAGGTAATTTCAGTTTGTAAGCCACTTTCCCAATCCTTTTCAGAATCTTGAAAGGTCCTACAAATCTTGTTGCCACTTTACTCTTCTTTCCAAAGCAAACAACACCCTTCTATAGTGAAACTTAAGAAGAACCATCTCCCCAACTTGGAATTCCAATAGCTTACATTGCTTATCATCATAGCTCTTTTGTTGACTTCTTTCCACTTCAAGGTTCTTTCGAATAATGGAAACTTTATCGGTCGTCTCTTGTATAAGTTCAGGACCAGTGATGAAGTTTTCTCCAATGCCGGTCCAGCAGATCGGTGAACGACATTTACGACCATAAAGTGCTTCAAATGGTGCTATCTTGATACTCGAGTCGTAACTATTGTTATACGAAAATTCCGCTAGCGGTAGATGCGTATCCCAATCACCACCAAAGTCAAGGACACAAAGGCGTAGCAAATCCTCCAAGGTTTGGATGGTTCGCTCGGTTTGACCATCAGTTTGGGGATGGTAAGCCGTGCTTAGATCCAATTGAGTACCCAAGAGTTCTTGCATAGACGACAAAAATTGTGCGAAGTGAAACGAGCGTCTCGGTCGGATATGATGTGAAGAGGTACCCCATGACGACTTACAATTTCATCAACGTATATACGAGCCAACCTTGATGTCTTGTAAGTGTCACGTATGGGTATAAAATGTGCCGATTTGGTCAATCGGTCAACGATCACCCATATGCTATCATGTCCTCGAGAGGTTTGGGGTAGCTTGGTTATGAAGTCCATGGATATGTGTTCCCACTTCCACATAGGAATCTCGGGTTGCTCAAGTAATCCACTTGGACGTTGATGTTCGGCTTTAACCTTCGTACACGTGAGGCACTTAGCTACATAAGTCGCTACATCTTTCTTCATTCCAGGACACCAATAATGACCACGCAGGTCCATGTACATCTTATCGGAGCCAGGGTGAATAGAATAACGAGTTTGATGAGCTTCGTTCAAGACAAGGGTACGAATATTATCACGATTTGGAACCCAAATTCGGTTTGCGAAATACATCAACCCATTAGGTTTCATCTCCAGTTGAGTTAGAAGGTTATGCTCCAGTTCATCTTTCATTCTTCCTTCCTGTTGAACCCTTTGTTGAGCCTCCAAGATACTAGACTCGATGTCACTATCTATTCTCAAGTTTTGTAGCAGTACAGTAGCCTCGTTGACATCTAGTCGAATTTCAGTATCGAATCCTCTAAAGGTGTCAAACCATTGATGTCGATCGCGAATTTCTTGGAACGAAATCATCTTGTTATGAACCTTTCAACTTAGTGCTCGGCCACAATGTTGGCTTTACCCGATGATAACGAATATCACAATCGTATTCACTAATCAACTCCACCCAACGACGTTGTCTCATATTGAGATCTTTTGATTAAAAACGTGTTGAAGGCTTTTATGATCAGTGTAAACTATGCATTGCGTACCATACAGGTAGTGTCTCCAAATCTTCAAAGCAAAAACAACAGCACCAAGCTCGAGATCGTGTGTTGTGTAATTCACCTCGTGAACCTTCAATTGTCTCGATGCATAAGCTATGACCTTTCCTCATTGCATAAGAACACAACCAAGGCCTTGTTTTGATGCATCATAATATACGGTGAAATCATCATTTCCATCAGGTAGGGTCAAGATAGGAGCATTGCACAGTTTGTGCTTTAACACTTCAAAAGCTTCTTCTTGCTCGGAACCCCACTCGAATGGTTTATTCTTTTATGTCAAAGAAGTGAGCAGCTTCGCGATCCTTGAAAAGTTGGCGATGAATCGTCGGTAATAACCAGCAAGACCAAGGAAAGAACGAATCTCGGTCGGAGTCGTGGGAACATACCAATTCTTCACAGCTTCCACCTTTGCAGGATCATTGTGAATTCCTTGGCTATTTACCACGTGTCCTAGAAATTGAACTTCCTCGAGCCAGAAGTCACACTTCAAGAACTTCACGTACAATTGCTATTTCTTCAATAACTCAAGAACTTGTCGCAGATGCAGTTCATGCTCGGTGTTGGTCTTGGAGTAGATAAGTATGTCATCAATGAAGACGATCACAAACTTATCTAGATAAGGCTTGCATACACGGTTCATGAGATCCATGAAGCAGCAAGAGCATTAGTTAAACCAAAAGGCATCACCATAAACTCATAGTGCCCATAACGAGTACGGAACGCGGTCTTTGGGATGTCATCATCATGGACTCGTAATTGATGATATCCAGAACGTAAATCAATCTTCGAGAATATAGTAGCTCCTTGAAGTTGATCAAACAAGTCATTGATGCGAGAAAGAGGATAGCGGTTCTTGATGGTAAGCTTGTTAAGCTCACGATAGTCGATGCACATACGAAACGATCCATCTTTCTTCTTCACAAAGAGGATAGGTGCACCCCAAGGCGAAGAACTAGGACGAATGAAATCCTTCTCGGTTAGCTCTTGAAGTTGACTAGAGAGTTCTTGCATTTCCGATGGTGCAAGCCGATATGGTGACTTAGCCACGGGGTTTGCTCCCGGTATCAAGTCAATTTTAAACTTGACTTCACGCACGGGAGGTAAACCACTAAGGTCATCGGGAAATACTTCCTGAAAGTCTCGTATGATAGGGACATCCTTAAGTACTTTCCCTTTGACTTTTGTGTTGACCGCGTAAGCTAAGAAGGCCATATACTTCTTGCTTAAGCACTTTCGGGCTTGAGTGCAAGACATGAGTTTAAGTCCTTTGGAAGATTTTTCGCCAAACACTTTCAAAGTATCCCCAGATGGTAACGGTATATGGATGCACTTCTCGAAACAAACGATCTCGGCATGGTGTTTGGCTAACCAATCCATACCAATGATGACGTCAAAGCTACCAAGTTTCATAGGTATAAGAACGATAAGAAAATCATGCACGTCAAGACTTAGGATGCAATCACGGATAACGACATCCACGGTGATCGGCTCTCCATCAGCAACTTCAACGGTGAGGGGTCTTTCTAGTTTCGTAGGTGACTTAGCAAGTATGGGTTCAAACTCTAATGAAACAAAACTCTTATCGGCTCCAGAATCAAATAGAACATAGGCATACGTCTTATTAATAAGAAACATACTTGTTCAATTTTTTAAGGTATTTAACGATACACGTAATGTATGAAAAGATTCGGATCACAAAAGTTAAAAGTAAGTTAACATACCATTCACCATATCATTATTTGCTTGTGCTTGGTTAGCATTGATGTTGAAAGCACGTCCTCGGCTTATGGAACGTTACCCACAAGACGAGGGCATTGTGGACGAACATGACCAGGATCTCCATAATTGTAGCACGCATGATTGGTGACTGTTGTAGCGTTGTTAGGTGCACAGCGACAAGTCGCCACCAAGTGACCATATTTACCGCATAAGGTACAAATACGGCACGGGGTGTTCCCCGGATAATGATACCTATAGGTGTTGTACATAGGTAGAGGACCAACATAAGCCCTAGCCATAGGCACTTGGGTCACAGGTGCAGTCGCAGGTACCAGTTGTCTTTGAGGTGGTTTGGGTGCAGCCACAGCATAATTGTATGTTGGCATGAACTTGCACTTCTTATTGTTGTTATTGTTGTTGCAAGACGTTTCAGCTTTGATTTCCTTAACAGCTTCAGTAACCGTCCTTTCCACTTTCTTTGCACCCTTCACAGACATGGTACCCGCTCGTATATGATTCTCGGTGAGTTGAGCGGTAATAGTAATGGCTTCTTCCAAGGTTGTGGGTCGGCTACCCACCACAGCATGTTGGATTTGGGGTGGTACACCCTTGATGAACTTTTCAATGTTACGGGGTACAGTGTCGACCATGTGAGGCAACATGATGCTCAACTCATGGTGCCTGGTTGAGTAAGCCAGGTGGTCGCCACCGTCTTGTTTTAGGTTCCAGAACTCCTCCTCAAGCTTTTGTATTTCACTCTTCGGTAAAACTTGGCGATGGCAATGGTCTTGAACTCTTCCCAAGTGAGTGCCAAAATAGCATCAGCTCCTCGATTCCTCTTCTCGCTATTCCACCAGGTAAGTTCCCTTTGTTGGAGCATACTTGTGGCATAACAACTTTGAGTGCCTCGGGACACTCACGATTGACAAAAGTGTTCTCCATGCTCTTGAATCACTCAAGAAGACCAGTGGCTCCTTCCTTGCCACTAAAACTAGTGGGCTTGCAAGAGCTAAAGTGCTTGAAAGTGCAAGTTTGGTTGTTACGCCCTTGGTTAGCACTATTCTCTCCTTGACCATTTCCATTGTTGCTAGAGTTGGTCATTAAGGTGCTATTGAGTTCAGCAACCATGGTCGGGATGACAGCAACCATTTGCCGGGCAATCATGGCGGCTATCTTACGATCGGAACTTCCACGCTTTCCATGATGACGAGACATGCTGGAATATGCAAAATGAGTTAGATACGAAAAAAGAGAATAACAAGGGTTATAATTTAAACAAGGATAAGTCAAGAGTTATAAGGCATATAGAATGATTCTATTTGGTAACGCATTACCATTTGGAAACGTTGACACGTCAAGGTAAATTGACCCATTCGCCTTAGAAACTTGTGTATGTTGACCATAGTTTATCACTCATCCCAGAAATCCCCAGGTAAGCATAACTAGTCCCGTAGGATTTATACGAAACGCTTACCTTAGCCCGAAGGCTTTTTGCCAGGAAGACCAGAATACAGGTGTCTATGTGTCACACAATATTTCTTAGGTTCATGGAATCAAAACCTTGATGAGATTTATATAGATTAGACATATTGTCTAAAGATCCAAGTCATAAGCATAAGCACAAGATTCCACGCGTCGTCGAGAATAAGATTAAGAAAGTTTCATTTATCGGGGAGAATCAAAGAGTCAAAGTTAAGTTTAGGGAGATAAGTAACAATGTTTAGGCAATCCTATGCTAAGGCATCAAATTACACGTAAGAAGGCATGGCATTATGTAGCATGCAAACATTGTATATGACTGGACTTTTTGGAGAATGATATTCTCTGTTGATATGAATCAACAAGGATCGAATATGAAGATTGAGTCAATGATTGAAAGGCGGAATCAAGCAATCAATGAACATAGAACTCTTGATATACTCATAAATGCATTTTTGTATTAATTAGATGAGCTGTTACAGAGTAAATGCTAGGGTTTAGCAAGCTACAGTAACAAGGCAGCTAATAAGAAAGAGAAACAAAGTATATTCTGATTGTCTATCTCAAAAGTTATGTAAACAGTCACACAAAAAGTCTACCTCACATACGAGGTTTCTATTCTATTTATAGGCTGACACACATCTTGTACAAAATGACTAAACTACCCTTAGTCTAAGTCTTCATAAGCATTTGTTTCTTTGTCATCCATATTAACTAATGCGGATGAGTATTTCTTCATCAACATTGGTCTTCTATTAGCCGCATTAATGTTTGGTCATCAGCATTGGTTAATGCGGATGAGCAAACACTTGGCCGTATTTGTTGCTGGTCATCCGCATTAGTTAATGCGGAAGAACAAATGCCTTGTCTGCATTTTATCAGCTGTTCGCATTAGTTAATGCGGAAGAACAAATACTTGTCAGCATTTGTTCTTGGGTATCCACATTAACAAATGCGGATAGCTAACACTTGTAATTTTCTTCTCATGCAGGATCTTCTTTATGTGCATTTTCTTCTTGGACTTGGGAGAAACCAGCAGAACAACCATCCACCTCTTAATTGGCATGTATGATCCTTTCAGGGTCTAACAATACTCCCCCTAAGGATTATACAACCTAAGTACTTCAAGGGTTTGAGGGTGGATCTAGTTGTGAAGATTCTGTTGGGTCTTGTGCAGTAGGAGGAGATGACACAGGAGCTGGGTCTGTGTAAGAAGGATCCAGTATGGCCTTGATCATATTAGAGAACTGTCTTGCATCATCCAGCTTCTCTCTGCTCAGTACATGTATCTTCATTTGGCTCATAGTATGGATGGCTTTAATGGGCAGCTTCTTTAATGAGACAGGCTCCCAGAATGACACAGTTGACAGCCTATCTCTGTGAATCAGTAAAGATCCATTAGCAACTACCTCCAATTTCACAATGTTTCCAAACTGCAAAGGAGTCTTCCTCATTCTCCTTTGCTCTCTTTTCTTGATGATTCTATCATAGGCCATCTTCAGGAGTTTGATGCACTTTAGAAAGAAGTACATATCAGCTTCACCAAGCTTATTTCTGATCTCCCTGAAGTGCCTTATATAGATGTAGTGGATATATGATTCATCTAGCAGTCTCATCTCATATCCACTAATAGTCTAATTTCAGCTCCTTCTTTTCCTCCCCACTTCCTTTCAATCACCAACTCATATGTTTTCTCATCATAATAAGCATTAGAGATTGGCACAGAAGTGTGAGTACTAGCAACCATCTTTCTCTTCAATGATTCAGTGGGCTTTACTCTAAGCTCAGGAATACCACTTCTTCTGCTGGTTTCCTTTTCCTTTTATCAAGGGGATTGACAAATGATCTATCCTTCCTCATGCAGATAGTCTTCAATGATTTGAAGTTGTCAGTTCTCTTGAACATCCTTAGAATGTCCTCAAACTCATATCCCTTGAACATAGCCTTGTGATTTATCAGTCTTAGATTGGCTAGTTCCTTTAGATCATGGATCTTTAGAGAACTCACCAGAGCAGAGTACTATGTGAAGAATTAGACTAATCCAGATATTCTTTTCACCATGAACATATTCCAATCACTGTCATACTTCCAGGTAATAATTTTCTGATCTGTCTTGCCTTTTGGAGTAGACACACCCTTTATCATTTCAGCAGTTGTGAGTCCTTCATGTAGTTCTAGTTGTGAAGGCTCAGCAAACCACTCTGGGTATCTGTTGAGAATGGGTGCCAGGGAATCATGATCTCCCTGAGTGAGGCTCATATCTTGAGCTGAAACTCTTGTTCTTGGTTGGGTTCTGGTGATCTCCTCCTCCTTCTTTTTCAACCTTTCTTTCTTTTCAAGTATCATCCTAAGGACAGCAGCCCTTAGGGAATTGGTTTTCATGTTTCCCAGTTTTCTTTTAGTGAATCCTTGAGCAGACAGATAATCCTTCATCTCCTTATCTGTCATGCTGTAGGGATCAGGATACATAGGTTGAGGAGAAGTAGCTGGTTTGGCTTTTATTGCCTTAACCTCAGAAGCTTTGGGAGATAGAGTTTTCTCATACTCTGTTTCAAAAGTTGGATCTAGCAGCTTGTTTAACTTGTCTTCTTCTGCTAGCATCCCCTCATATGTCATCCCAAAGACTTCATCAGGGTCATAACCATGAAATCAAGAATACGGCCTTCTTCATCAAATCATCAGACTTGGCCTTTTCAACTGTTTCATAGACAGAAGGTTCTTCTTTCACAGGGATTTTACTGATCACTGGTTCATCAACCATGTATCCACCTGGAATTTCTCCTTCTTCTAGATCAATTACCTTGGCCTTCTTTTTCAGTAATGCCTCAGCTTGTTCATGTTCCTCCAAGAATCCAGCAATGGCTGCTAGACTCCTTGGGTCATCTTTCTGCTTTTTCTTCACAGGTTCTTCTTCTACTATTGGCCTTTTCCCTTTAGCTTTTCAGTGAGATAACTCCTTCTTCTGGCATATGTTTGCATGCTCTGGCCAGAAGAGGGTTCAGCATTTCAGCTTCTTTTGGTGGTTCTTCAGATTGTTCCTTTTTAGGAATATGTATAGCTGTAGCCAATGTTTCTTCTTCTTGTATTTGCTGTTCACATAGCTTTCTGATCATTTCTTTCTGCTCATCAGTAAGTGACACAGCAAGAACCATTTGCATACTCAATTCCTTTTCAATTGGCACTGGAGATTGAAGTATGACAACAAAAGGCTCAGTATCTGTACTTTGATTCACAATGAAGTCCCAGAACTCCTCATCAATAACATATTCTTCAGCAGAGAACATGTCTAGGTCTTTCATCATGTCACTGAACTCAGTCTCTTCAGTGTGGACTTCTTCAGGCTGACTTGTGTAAACAATCATCTCCATGCTAGATGATGTGTGTTTTGATCCACTAGTTTCTCCCTCTTTTTTAGCCTCAGTGAATCTCATCTTTTTGGCTGGAGGGGAATTATCATCACTGTCTCCAGATGATTCTTTATCACTATCATCTTTGTCATTCCCTCTCATTCTCTTTTCTTCCTTCTTATCACCTTCATCTTCTTTTTCTTTCTCAGCCTCATGCTTTAGTTTGACAAGCATTCCAGCTCAGAGACTCTCTTATTGAGAACTTCCACTTCCCTTTCAAGGTCACGGATCATATTGGATGTTCTTCAATAACCTCTTCTTGATCTTCCATGACTATGTTTGGATGTTGAAGGTGTCCACATGACCACTAATTTCATCCTTTGATTGCTGGAGAGCTTCCTTTAACATCTCAATCTCCTTTTCCTTTTCTTTCATCTCCTCCTCATGCTTGCTCTTCATTTCTTTCATCTCTCTTTCTTTTTCATCCATCTCTAGAAGTCTGTCTTGAATGATACTAGATCTTCTTTTCAGGAGATTGTCCATCTTTGATATTTTCTTCAGAAGCCCAGAGATCATCTCATCTTTTTCATCAGGTTTGTTGATCTCTGATTCAGCAAAGCTCTCAGAAGGAGCAGCTTCTGATACAACTTGCCTTACAAGCATCCTGGTGGTATGATCCTCCTCATCAGATGATGATTTGGATTCCTCAGAAGAGCTGGCAGAATCACCAAACTCTTGAGGTTCAGCTGAGGATGGTGATGGGATAGGTGTATGGTGAATAGGAGATTGGTAGAGTGATAGGATGGTGAGTGTATAGGAGAGTTGTGAGGTGAGATAATGGGTTATGGTTGTTGAGAAGGGATTGGTGATCTTTGGGGTGATGGTAAAGGTGAAGGCATAAATGGTGAGACTACATCAGCTTCATGACCAGGTCCAGTGTGAAGATCACCACCTTCATCACCATGTGGTGACATAGTCCTATGTCTTTCCTTAGAACCAGCAGCTCTAGAGGCAGCTTGTTCTTCTTCATGAGCAGGCTTATCAGCAGGAGCCTCTTGTTCTTGTATTCCTCCTTGATCGATCTGTTGCAACATCCATGGCAACCGAGGGAAGAAAGTACCACTGTAGAAGTTCCTCGGATCTCTCTTTTTGATGTACTGATAGGACTTAGCATTGTAGTGAGGGATGTCCATCACTGGTCCTATAGGTGCAAGATCAGGGAAAGCTTCATTGATGAAGCACTGAATAAATCTGGGGTACATCAAGAACATGTGACTTCTACCCTCTTGGACATTTAAGACCAATCCATTGAAGATGTATGCAGACATGTTGAAAGGTTGGTTAGTGCACACAACACATATGGCTGAGGATGTAGTCACTGGAATATCATTCCATCCAGTTTTCCTCTTGGATAAGCAATGTTGGAAGAAATGAATTAGAAACCTCCATTGCAGATCCACCAATCCTTTCACTATTTGTTTTCCTTCAAAACCACCTTCATAACGATGTTGGAAAGAAGTTCATAATCTCTTCATCCTCAAGTTCTAAAGGAGTATCAACATCATCACCAAACTGTAGACACTGTCTCACAGTTTGCTCAGTGATTGCAAGAGTGTGGTCATCTGTGATTCTTCCAGTTAAGGTCCTCACACCATCAACTTCTACTACTTCAGCAGTTCCCTAAAATGATCTAATGAAATTCTAATAGATAATGGGTCTAACTATCATAGCATAAGCAACTCTTGTAGTCAACATGAATCGAATCATATCTCTTAATCCTTCAGCCTCAACAACATCAGGGTCAAGAAAACCACTGACATTATGGAGCTTGCTCCATTTGAGGTTAGTCATTGTACCCTACATTCAAGGCATATGAATTAGAATAATGAATACTTTATATCAGAAGGTTTATCATAAATTAGACTAAGTTTATTACAGTTTGACTTTTCTTGGTCAAAATTGAGTGTTCATGTATACTGTTTCATATATATTTGACCTAATCTGATTTAGAGATGCATGTTTATTTTGATGAGTTATTAATGATTGTATTGATTATCCTCTCTCAATTTTAACTCATTTCAACCATTGAAGGGTCGTTTGATTTCAACATTTTAGTTTGGACATGCCTGTTCATACAACGAACAGAAATGATGAAAATCCTTTGTTTGTTGATTTCTTCAAGATTAGCATGTGTCTTTTGGTTGAAATTGTCAATGTTTCATGAACATTTGTTTGATTTTGCATGATTCTTTCTTGACCTAGGTTACTAAGTTCATGTTTCTGGTGAATGTTTGATAATTAGGGTTATGAACATTTTTGGGATTTTCACCTTTTCCTCGATAATACTGTTGTAGTGGATCGAAGATGAGTAAATGGTGATGAATCAAACTTAGAACACAGGTTTGGATGATGAGGAAGATGATGAAGATGAATAGTAATTTAATGGTGCTCGTCGCACTTTAAATCTCTCAATTTTGAAAAGTATTAAATGACCCTTTGATTTTGGTTTATATAGTCAATTTAATGTGGATTTCAAAATTGATAAGTTTTAAAACAAATGCGCCCAAGTTTTAAAATTACTGTAGCAAATGCGGTTGAATAAATGTTCATGTATTTGTGTACTGTAGCAAATGCGGAAGAACAAATACTTGACAGCATTTGTTCACTGTAGCAAATGCGGATGAACAAATACTTGACAACATTTGTTCACCGTAGCAAATACGGATGAACAAATACTTGATAGCATTTGTTCACTGTAGCAATGCGGATGAACAAATACTTGACAACATTTGTTCACTGTAGCAAATGCGGATGAACAAATACTTGTCAGCATTTGTTCACTGTAGCAAATACGGATGAACAAATTCTTCAACTTTCATCAAATGCGGTAGAGTAAAAGTCTGTCCGCATTTCTTCCACATGCTTAATGACAGAAGAGTGTGATCACATATCCTACTTTATGATGACACAAGTTTACACCCAAGTTTAAGTGTTGATTTCTTCTTTTCAAGAGAAATACAGTTGAGGAAAACAAATGCAGATGAGCATAAATTTCATCCGCATTAGTTTTGCATACTTAAAACTTGGTTGTGAGACTAATGCGGTAGAGTGATTTTGTCCGCATTAGATTTTCACTTGTGTTTCAGTTCACAAAACCATTACCCGCATTGGTTGAATGCTTGGGTTACCTTCACCCGCATTAACCAATACTCTTACCTGCATTAAGTTTGTACTTAATGTTTTTGCTTTGGTTGGTTTTGGATGAATTTTCTTTGATGCTTTATGAAGCAATGTCTTTGCCTTTATGAAGATGTGTCTGTTGATTGATTCTTATTAAGTTTTGACTGATTTTCTGATATCAATTCTTGCTTGGTTTGACTTGTTCATCAGTGGTGAATCAAGTTTCCCATTGTTGACTGATCTTGGTCTTTATGCATCAAGATGTCTGCAAGAACTGAGATACTATGGTATAACTTCTGCAACAACACAGACAGATTTTCTGATTTGGCAAATTGTTTTTGGTTTTTCTAATTTTAAGAAAGGAAATGCCTGTACAAAATTGATCAAAATTTTAAATTACTCCCCCTAAATTTTATATCCATAATAGATAGAAACTTTTAAGGATTTGAAAAATTTTGAAAATAAAATCTTTTTGTGATTTTTTCTTTCTTCACTGTACAAGAAGTTGAGTTATACCTTTCTTTGGGATCATATCAATCTTACCTTTCACAAGTGCAAGCAATTGTTAGTAAAACAGACATGGTCATGAACATATTGATTGCAGGTATGTTTATCCTCTTAAACTCATACTTGGTTAATATTCTCATGCAAATGATCTTATCATGTTTTTGGGTTGATTGGGTATTCAACATGTACCTCACATTCAAAAGCATGGCATGGTCAACCATCTGCATGCAATGTATGGTAGAATTTTTAACATCTTACTTGACCAGGATACTTAAAATTAGAAATCTCATATTACTTGATCCTTGGGATTCTTTTATTTTTGATCCTTTTATCACTTTTGATCCACATTGGGATTCTTTTCACTTCACTTTGGAAGGTGATCTCTTAGGATTCTTTTGTTTCATTCATTTTGAATGATTTTTATTCTTTTTGTTTCATCCAAGTTGGATGTGTTCCTCATTGGGAATCTTGATGGATCATGACATCAGCACTATGTGCTTGTTTCTCCAGGTCTTTGCTTAGCAAAACAAAGGAGGAACTAATGTGAGTGAAAGAGATTCATAAGTCATCATTACCTGGTGTTTAGGTTGCTACACACACACATAATTGGATAAGTCAAAACTTACACATACTATGAGATGACAGCATCACAGTTGAATATAAGCTTTAATTTATCACAGCATGTGGTTTCTTTTCCAGTTGAGCCTACCAACATATCAGATAAGTCATGTCAGTCATTTAAGTTTTATAAATAACAGTGAATGATATAACGACTGTAATTATATCATTTCCCAAGGATAAACTATATACTTCTTCTTTTGATTTCTTTTTGATAATTTTTGAAATATTTGAATGTTTTTGTTTGTTTTCATTTTACTCAAGATTAATCATGCCAATTGATTGAACTAAGAATTCAAATCTGGTTGGATCAAATGCCTTAGTGAATAAATCAGCTAATTGATTGTCAGTGTGAACTTGCATCAATTTATTAATCCTTTTTCAGCACAATCTCTCAAAAAAAATATCTAATTTCAATATGTTTTGTTTTTGAGTGTTGAACTGGATTATTAGTTATAAAACTGCTGCTGTGTTGTCAATGTAAATTGGAGTGTGCAGAAAGTTAAAACCATAATCAAGCATCTGGTTTTGAATCCAGAGAACTTGAGAACAGCATGCAGATGCTGCTATGTACTCAGCTTCTGCTGTTGAGACAGAAACATTGGTTTGCTTTTTGCACTGCCAGGATACCAGTCTGGGACCAAGAAATTGACAACCGCCAGAAGTGGATTTCCTGTTTAAGTTGCATCCCCCATAATCACTGTCAGTGTATGCATAGAGATTGAAATCTCCTTCCTTGGATACCATAGTCCAAGAGCAGGCTTGCCTTAAGATATCTGAATATCCTCTTGACTGCATTGACATGAGATTCCTTAGGATCTGCTTGATATCTGGCACACACACAAACACCAAACATAATGTCAGGCCTACTGGCTGTTAGATACATCAGTGAACCTATCATGGAATGATAATGTGTCTGATCCACTGATTTGCCTTCAGGATCAGGTCCAATCTTCACTTTAGTATCCACAGGAGTTCTGATGGACTGACAGTCAGCAAACTTGAATTTCTTCAGCATTGTTTCCACATATTTTGATTGATTGATGAAGATTCCGTCTGCTGTCTGTTGGACTTGTACTCTAAGAAAGAAAGTGAGTTCTCCCATAGCACTCATTTGGAATTTTGAATGCATGAGATTTTCAAAGTCTTTACATAGAGTCTTGTTTGTTGAGCCAAAAATGATATCATCCACATATATCTGTACAAGCAACATGTCCTTTCCTTTTCTTTTTCTAAGAGGTCTGATCAATCTTTCCTCTCTCATACCCATTTTCGAGAAGGAAGGATGATAGAGTCTCGTACCACTTCCTTGGAGCTTGATGAAGACCATACAAGGCTTTGTCCAGCTTGTACACCCTGTGTGGAAAATCTGGGTCTTCAAATCCAGGAGGTTGACTTACGTAGACCTCTTCAGCAATCTTTCCATACAGAAATGCACATTTCACATCCATTTGATAAACAGAATTTCATGGATGCTGAATATGCAAGAAAGATTCTTATAGCTTCTAGTCTGGCTATAGGGGCAAATACTTCATCATAATCAATTCCTTCTTCTTGTGTGTATCCCTGAGCTACTAGTCTTGCTTTGTTTCTAATGACAATTCCTCTGTCATCAGTTTTGTTTCTGTATAGCCACTGGTACCGATAGGGTATTGTCCTTCGAGAAGATCTACCAGCTGCCATACATCTTGTTTCTTGAATTGCAACAACTCTTCCTGCATTGCTTCAATCCAACTGTTGTCTTGAAGAGCCTCTTTGATATTTTTGGTACTGTTTGACATAGAAAGCATGAGAACAGGCAGATGTTAGCTATGCTTGACTTGCTCCTTGTCACCCGTTCATTTAGCTCACCAATGATGTTGTCAACCGGATGATCTTTGTGTATTCTTATGGTTGGAATTGAGTCACCAGCAATGGTTACATTAAGATTGGAGACATTCAGTTCATCTTGGTGCGAGGCAACTTCTTCTTGTACTATTGGGGAGCTATGAAAGTAATCAAAATTTGTTCCAGTTCCTGCTTCAGTGTCAGCAGGGATTTGATTACTCCCATCATTTGAAGTTCTTTCAGTGTCAATCGAAGGGATGACATGAGTTTGAGTTCTAACTTCTTCTTGGTTTCTCGCTTCAATAGATGGCATTTCTGATGGAGAGGGTATTGTACTGGGACCATCCTCAATTGAAGCACTTTGATGTTGGACAGTATGTCTGACAGGATTAGCTTATAGTGGAACCTCTTCATTAAGTTGCTCAGTAGAAGTTGGAGGAATCATTGGAAAGTCACTCCTTCTTTCTACCAATGATGAAGGTACAGCTGATTGTAGGTTTCCTGCATCAGACATGTGAAATTGGTCAAAAGATTTAGTAAATGAGTCAATATCAAACAACCAATCAGGACAATTAGTTGATTTGGGAAATGAATGTTCCTTGAATTGAACACTTGTTGATTCATCAATGATGTTTAATCTAGGATTAAACACTCTGTAAGCCTTTGAAAGAGAAGAATATCCTACAAAGAATCCTTCATCAGACTTGGATGAAAACTTTCCCAAATGGTCACGGGTGTTTAATATTAAGACAGGACAGCCAAATGATCTGAAAAATCCAATGAATGGCTTTCTTTGAAAAACTAGTTCATAAGGTGTCTTATTACTTTCTTTGACGATCAAAGTTCTATTTTG
Source organism: Flaveria linearis (assembly GCA_024085815.1). Taxonomy (NCBI): domain Eukaryota; kingdom Viridiplantae; phylum Streptophyta; class Magnoliopsida; order Asterales; family Asteraceae; genus Flaveria; species Flaveria linearis. Next base: position 36,395,486 of record CM044017.1, on the reverse strand, counting down.
TACAAAGCACGATGTGTTAACTGCTTCTGCCTAAAAGGTGATTGGCAGTTTAGCATCTGCTAGCATAGTACGTGCTGCTTCAATTAGTGTTCTATTTCTTCTTTCAGCTACTCCATTTTGTTGAGGAGTCCTAGCTGCACTAAATTGATGAGCTATGCCTTTGGTTGTACAAAACAACTCATATCTTCATTTTTAAATTCTGTCCCATTATCACTCCTGATTTTTTGACTTTAAGATCAATTTGATTTTCAATTTTGGTGATAAAATCTTTTATTAATTTGGATGCTTCATTTTTATGAAGTAGGAAGAAGACCCATGTGAATCTAGAAAAGTCATCTATGATCACCAAACAATATTGTTTCTTTCCCATACTCATAACATGAGTTGGACCAAAGAGATCCATATGAAGTAGTTTCAATGGAGAATTGTTGGTATTCACCAACTTTAGCTTGTGAGACGACTTGTGTTGTTTTCCTTTGAGACACGCTGAACAGTGGTCAATGAAGTGGAATTCTTTTTGAGGTAAACCAATAACATGATTTCCCTTGACCAGTCTGTTCATGTTTTTGAAATTTGTGTGTCCCAATCATCTATGCCAAAGTTGTGATTCATCAAAAGATGCTTTTGATAGAAGGCATGTTTCTTCTTTTGGTGATGCAGAATTAAGGTTAATGACATAGGTGTTATTCTTCCTCGGTGTTTTCAAGACAACCCGTTCTTCAGGAATTTGAAATCCTGGTCTCAGAATGTAGCAATGAGTGTCAGTGAAGTGAGTGGAATATTTCTTGTCACAGATCTAAGACACGCTGAGAAGATTGAAGTTCAGTTGTTCGCAATAGTTCACTCTATCAAAGCTCAGCATTCCACTTGTCACAGATCCTTCGCCTGTAATTCTACCACCTTGTGAATCTCCTCCAAATGCCACAGTAGTTCCTTGAATGTGCTTCAAATCATGAAGGAGGGAAAGATCTCCAGTCATGTATCGGGAGCATCCACTGTCCACATACCATAAACTGTTGGACCTGTATGAATGTCCCTACAAGCACAGAAAGAATAATTAGAGTGTGAAACCCAAGCCATGATGGTCTTGGGCTTACCGTTTCTATCCATGATAGTAACCTGTTGGTATTTTCCTCTAAACTGGTGCTTTGATGATGGAATCATGCTTGATTTGTTTCTGAAACTCGAATGGTTTGTTACTTCAACTAAAGAGTCAGATGAGTATTCAAATCTTTGATCCCTGTTTCTTTTCAGAAAGTTTATTCATTTTTTGTTATCAAACTTCGCTTTAGAATTATAAAAATCATTAGTTTGTTTTACTACTTGATTTTTATTTCTTTTGATTCTGTTTGAAGTTCTCAGATTTTTCACATCATCTTCAGACTGGAGACTCTGTGATGAGGACGACCATTGATCTTATGATTCTCAGACATAATTGGAGATATAGGATTGTTCTGAGGCATTCTCAATCCCTTTTGTTTAAAGAAACAATCAGATGTATTATGATTTGTCATGTTGCAGACAGAACATTATTTGTTGAAATAACAGTTCTTAGTGGAGTGATTGTTCATATCACAGATTGAACAGTATTGATTGTAAAAGCATTTATCTGTTATGTGATTAGACCTCTCACACACATCACAATACATGTGTTTGTTTCTAGCTACAGATCCTGGTGTTGTGGATTTTGTAGCTTTGGCAGATTTGGAATTAGATTCATTCCTTGGTTTTGATGAGACAGCCTGATCAACCTTGTTGGTAGTTTGTTTCACAACACTAGTGACTTTGCTTTTCCGAGGCTGCTCATGCTTTCTTGATCTTTGCCTAATCTCCTTTTCAAATTGGTTCACATGCTCTTTGTTGAAAATATCAAAGCCAACCCCTTGCTTTGATTTTGAAGTTTGAGGGTCTGAGTTAGTTTTAGCTTTTGTGACCCGAAAAAATTTTCTTTTGATGGATGGTGAATCATTGTCTGATTTGTTTGAATTTTTTGAGAGTTTATCTCACTATCAGATCTACTTTCAGTAGGTAGATTCACCTCATTAGCTTTTATTTTCTTTGCCTTGGAAATTGCAGGAATGAATTTCACAAAAGGAACAATAGTCTTGATTGGGCTATCTGATTTGATCACACTCACTGTCTTGTCTGAACAATCCTTGATTTTAACAGGGTGACCTAATTTGATTTTATCCTCATTTGTTTCAATGTAAACACTAGGTTTATTTTGAGGATTAGTGACTTGTTTTACTATTGTTTTAGTTCAATAGTGTTAGGTTCATTTTCCTGTTTGAGTGTGACAGAATCAGGCATGATAGTGTAGTTGTCATTGTATGGTGGTGGACAACAGTTGTATCCAATACCAGACATGTCTTTAGGATCCTTTTTATAATCAAGCATCTCTTGCTGCTTTACTGATGACTGCTGAAACTTTTCTAGTTTCATTCAGTAAGATTTTGTTCAGTTTTAGATTGAGCTAATTTTTCAGTCAGTTGCTCATTCTCAGCTGCAAGAGTGTACTTTTCACCATGCAATTTCTCAATGTCAGAGATAAGAGATTTAGTTTTGATTTCAAAGCCTTTTATTTCTCTCTTAAGCATCTCTGACTTCACCTTTTCTTCTTTAATTTTATCAGCCAGTTTATGATTATGCTCTATGTACCCTTGCAGTTCATTTATGCATTTATCACTACAAAGGTTAGATTTTACCTCAGTAGGCATGGGAGAAGGTCCATCATTGATGTGGGCCATGAGTGCATGATTTTGAAATTGAGGCTTTACTTCCTCAGCATACATGCTCCAGTCACACACTCCATCCTCCTGATAACAAGAGCATTTGCTGATGACTGATTGCTTCCATAAGCTTGATTGATCAGTTGGGGTTGAGTCTGATGTGATTGTTGATGATGATGAAGCTGTTGTTGATGACTGTTTGAGTGAAAGCTTGAAGATGGTTGTGATGATGACTGGCTCTGAGAAGGCCGTTATGCATTGTAGTTTCTTCTGGGAGCATTGCATTCTCTAGAGAAGTGGCCAGTCATACCACAATTGAAGCATTTCACTTTTGATTTGTCATATCCAAGCTTGGTGTTTTATTAAGGTGAAGCTTTTTCCCTTTTCTGAAAAACTTCTTTGCTCTCATAGCAATCATGGCCATTTGCCATTGCAAGTCCATTTCCTCCACATCATCTGGATCCATTTCTTCCAGATCTTCTTGAATCAGATGTGCAGATGTAAGTCTTCCACCTAAATAGGCTTCAAAGCTGGCAACAAATGCATTGTAAGTTGCCTTTTGTTCTTCAGATTTTGAATCATCAGGAGTAGGAGTTGTAGAGAATCCTGATGCTTGACTTGTTGAAGTTGATGGGGAAGATGTTGATGGTCTGTTGGATGTTGGGGCTGTAGTGAATCCAGTTGCTTTAGTTTGATCCCTTGAGGAGATGAAATCATCCTCCTCAGTAATGAAGGCATTTTCCATAGAGTGATTATCTGTGGGAAACTTATAAGCTTCAACTACTCTGGGTCCTCCCAGATTTCTGCTTCTTTCATCCAGTTCCAAAGCTTCTATATTTGCTATCATGATATCCAGGGTGGTGCTCTCCAAATCAAGAGTATTCTTCAGCATAGTTACATTTTGTTTCCAATTTTCAGGAAGACTATGTAACATCTTCTTGTTTAAATCCTTTGAATTGTAAGTAACAACCATGATCTCTAAATCATTCACCAGCTGCACAAATCTATGCCACTGTTTAGAGATGGACTCCCCTTTGGAGTGATGAAATGTCTCATACTGGTTCACAAGCTTGTCTTTGTTGATTTCAGCCACTTCACTGCTTCCTTCACACATGTATTGCAGTGCATCCCATACAGCTTTTACAGTGCCATACTTTTCCAATCTTTTAAGCACATCCATTTTAAGTGCTTGAGTAAGTATGGAGTAAGCTTTGAGGTCAATCTTGATCTTCTTATAATCATCATCATCAAGAGTAAGATCTTCAATAGGAATTCTTATGGTCTTGTACAGTGCAGCTTGATCTGCAGATAGTGTTACCGGAATGTGTTGGCCTTTGCATATTGAGATCCAACAATCAGGATCAACACCTGTAATATAGTTCATGAATCTGATTTTCCATTGTTTAAATTCAGATTTATGTTTGAGCATGGTGGTTTTGAGGCATGCCCAAGTTCAGAATAATTATGTGAGTCCATAGTTACTTGTAGTTTTTAACTTGTTTAGATCTGGAATTAAGTGATTTTGTGGTTAATTAGTCCAAATAGTCCAACAAGTCCGAACTTAGTCCTGTAACAATGGATCTGCTGAGAATAAGTAATTTCAGCTTTTGATTTTCTGTTTTTAGTGACTGTGCAACCTGAACTGTTTGTTTGAAGAGCAGATCTTCGGGTGAACAGTAGCAGTTGAGTATATCAGTGAGTATTCAGTTGGAATACTGAGAAGAGATGTTTAAAACCTCTAAAGCAACTCAATCAACAGATCAATCGTTAAACCTAGATCTGAGCAGATCTGAGTAATAACCGAGAGCCAAGGCTCTGATACCAATTGACTGGACTTTTTGGAGAATGATATTCTCTGTTGATATGAATCAACAAGGATCGAATATGAAGATTGAGTCAATGATTGAAAGGCGGAATCAAGCAATCAATGAACATAGAACTCTTGATATACTCATAAATGCATTCTTGTCTTAATTAGATGAACTGTTACAGAGTAAATGCTAGGGTTTAGCAAGCTACAGTAACAAGACAGCTAACATGGAAGAGAAACAAAGTATATTCTGATTACGAGGTTTCTATTATATTTATAGGCTAACACACATCTTGTACAAAATGACTAAACTACCCTTAGTCTAAGTCTTCATCAGCATTTGTTTCTTTGTCATCCGTATTAACTAATGCGGATGAGTATTTCTTCATCAGCATTGGTCTTCTATTAGCCGCATTAGTGTTTGGTCATTAGCATTGGTTAATGCGGATGAGCAAACACTTGGCTGCATTTGTTGCTGGTCATCCGCATTAGTTAATGCGGAAGAACAAATGCCTTGTCTGCATTTCATCGGCTGTCCGCATTAGTTAATGCGGAAGAACAAATACTTGTTAGCATTTGTTCTTGGTTATCCGCATTAACAAATGCGGATAGCCAACACTTGTAATTTTCTTCTCATGCAGGATCTTCTTTATGTGCATTTTCTTCTTGGACTTGGGGAGAAACCAGCAGAACAACCATCCACCTCTTGAATTGGTATGTATGATCCTTTCAGGGTCTAACAGTATATATTTATAAGAATATAAACATTATTCTATAAGGTTCATGCATAAACTATAGTCTAGGTCACCATTTCTAATAACCTAAATCCCTATAGTTATAGGCTCTGATACCAATCTGTCACACCCTAACCTTGATGGCGGAATCATCAAGGTGTGAGGGTTAAGATTGTTCATAACCACATAACGCTATCCTTAAATGAAAATTATATTATCATAAGTTTCAAATGAAATACATTCTTAAGTCTCAAACATGAAAAATTTCCAAACAATACAAGACATAACATAATCATTTTATTCATTTAGCTAGGTCCAAATCCAAGTTTATTGCAAGCTTCAAATGATGACTTCAAACTTGGGCATTTCCTAAAACATGTTCAAAATAACGTGTCAACTATAAAGTTGGTAAGTTTCCAAGGATTTCACATACATAATATACCATGGATTTCAAGTAGCAATTCATGTCATAGGTTATGAGTTAGCAAGTTTATAGAACACATATAGTACAATCAAACCTCGAATAGATTATAAGTTTATATTATTGGCTAAGTGTACTTGGTTCCCATGATGAACAAGCATACGTCATCAGGAGCCGGCAATACATCAGCTTTAGCACCAAATAGGCTTGTCAGGCCTAAAGATCTAAGACGTCGCCAGGCTAGCAATAGTTAATGATTGTAAATAAAATATGTATCTCATATAAGACTTACAATAACACAAATAGCCATGACAAAAAGGTAAAGATGAATTGCATGTGCATTTACAAGTATCAAGATGTTTACAAGTGTAAGTTTATAAAGTTAACATGTTTCACCCCAAAAGGTGTGAAATAAAGTAAAAAGGGGCATGGAGAACTCTGTAACACCCGTAAGTTTATTTAAGGTGAATAAAAGGATAAAAAAAAGAAAGAAAATAAAGGTCAACTAAAGAGGAGGGGCCAAAAGTGCCAAATGTGCAAAGTTCATATTTATTTGAACAAAAATGTGGTATGGCCACCCACTCTTGTTTCACATCTTCACCATCTTCGGAAATTACAGAGAAAGAAAGCAGAACTCGATATTTCTAGAGAGAGAAAGAACAAGGATTCGCACATTTGAAGAAAAGACAAGAAGAACACTGAATTGAAGGTAAGATTTAGTGAAATAAAGTTGTTTTTGCCCAGATGATACCTCGGTTATGTGCTTATGTGTGTTTATATGTGTTTGAATGCGTGTTTAAGGGATTCCTAGGTGTTAGAACCTTTTAAACAGCTCGGGTGAAGAGTGTAAACTCGAAGAACAACTAAGGTGAGTTTCTAGACACCTTTTTTTTACTCGTTTTTTAAATGATTTGGGGCTGGAAAATGCATGTATGTATGTTTTTATGAATTTGGGTATGATACCCGTATGTTATGTACATGTGTATGTTTATAGAATATGATTTGGGATGAACGTATGTTTATGTTTATGCTAAGTTTATGTCTGGGATCGTGTATACATGTTTAGAATTAGATATTATGATGTTTGGGGACTGGAATGTGAATTAGACACATGAACAGGCTGCTAATACGCCTAATAAGGCCAAATAGTGGTCATATGTCTGAAATTTTGACTTAGAAAACTAAGTACAAGATAATATGCCTGAATAGTGCTTATATGCCCAGGGATTTGCCTTAGAAATATTTTAAGGGTCATATGTCCCAACAGTACTCATATGTCCCAACAGTACTCCTAAGTTTGTAAAAAATTTCTAAGTATGGGGGATGAAACGACTGAACAGTGGTCGTATGACTAGGAAAAATTTTCTAAGTATGGGGATGAAACGACTGAACAGTGGTCATATGACTAAGAAAAATTTTCTAAGTATAAGGTGAAACGACTGAACAGGGCTTATACGCCCAACAGTGCTCATACGACCAGAGTTGAAAATTTTCTAAGTGTAAGCTGGTATGTCCGACAGTGGTGGAACGACTGAACAGGGCTCTTACGCCCAAACACTTAGAGTTTTTTTTTACGGAATTTTCTTGGAGTCTGTGAAGTAGGGTTTTCGCATGAATGGTGACTGGGACTTTATTATACGCGTATGATTATGTTTGAATGTAATAATATCCCTTTTCTTAATATTTTAATTAATATTATGATTAGGGCTATTATTAAGCTTATTATTGATATTATTAGTATTATTATTATTAATATGCTTATTAATAATAATATTGTATGACTTTACGTGGAATGATCATGATCAAGACAGGAATTATTATCATTAATAAAGTGAAAGATTAATGATAAAGAAGAATGGAATGTAAATGAACGTAAGAAAGGCTTGCAAGCAAATGTATGGAGGTGCACACCCCTGGCAGGTGTTAGCTCAACTGTGATGCGGGTTCGCTACCCGAAGGATGCACACAGGGTCAATCTTTGAGATTGACAGTGGGTGAGCAACTTTGTGTTGCAAAAGACCGCAGAAGACTTACAACCCGTGAGGTTGGTAATGGGTGAGTGACTCAGTGTCGCAACAGACCAAAAGTCTTGCAATCCTTGAGATTGCTAATGGGTGAGGAACTATGTGTTGCAAAAGACCGGAAGAAGAATAATAAAAGTACGAATTGAACGATGATGAAGATAATAAAAATATTACCTAAGTGTACGTACGATGTATGATCACCTACAAGAATGAGGAATGGTTTTGAATGAAAAATAAAGTATTTTAATTACAAAACTAGAACTCACTCAGCAACGCTGACTTTTATGTATTTTCCAGTTGGCAGGTAACAGGTTGCTGAGGATGGCACACGGGGATGGCTACACGGCGGGCAAGACTGACATCCATTATGTTTTGACGATACTGTTGTTTTGTAATTCATTCGACTAGTTATTTTGTGACTTATGAACTAGAATGTATTGCTTAACAACAGTGTTTAAAATGAATGAAGGGTTTTTGCCAACTTAATTCCGCTGCTTAATTTAATAATATGTATGTTTTATGCTGTGAATGACCAACTGTGAGGTGCCCAGGAAGGGGGCCTTACAAGTTGGTATCAGAGCTAAAGTTTAAGTGAAACGGGTAAATTTTCAAAAATAAACCTTAACTTAAACTGAGAATGGGACAGGAAGAGGGATGTCAGCCCGAGTAGCCATGTGCCATCAGGTATTGTTTTTCTTAAAACTTAATCAGTATTATGTGCGTGTGCTATGTGATTTATGTGTTCTTAGTAGATTTAGATGCTGATGTAGTCAGGATAGGGAGTGCTTGGGGTGTGAAGAGTAAAGTAAGTGGCTAATCACAACTGGACGCTGTAATTAGGGACTTACTATACTTGACATAAACTGAGCTGTTTCCTCGAATGACTGTTTTAGTGTTTGAATCTTATAGTGCATAGGAAATGGCTGGGAAGAAACCTTCTAAGGCTGCTAGAGGTAGAGGTCGTCCGCGTATGACTAGGAGCAGTGCTAAAGCTCCTGAGACGACCCCCGTGAACCCTGAGGTTCCTGACCGGACTGAAGGAAATGAAAATGCTAGCCTAAATGCCTCAGCTAGGGAGGCGATTGCTGATGAGGTACACCAGGTCCTACAGGCAGTTATGCCATCTGTAGTGACCGATGTTATTCGTGCTGTGAGGAATGAGGAGAGAAAGGAGAAGGAAGACAGGAGAGGGTCAACTGGGAAGGAAAGCAAGGGAGGAGAGGAACGACCGGATCCTGAGATAGTAGTATCTGATGAAGAGGAAGATGATATGGTAGGGGTGACGACCAAGGGATGCAGTTACGGGGCATTTCAGAGGTGCAAGCCCCCGACTTTCGATGGCAATGGCACTGCTGCAACCGCTCACCGATGGGTAAGGGAGATGGAAGCGTTACTCGAGATCAGTAAGTGCCGGGAAGATCAGAAGGTGAAGTTTGCCACCCACTCCTTTACTGACTCAGCACTATGCTGGTGGGACAATATCGTCCAAGCTGAGGGCAGCAGGGCCATAGGAAAGATGAAATGGTCCGAGATGAGGAAGCTGGTAATTGAGGAGTTTTGTCCTCACAGGGAACTCGATAAGATCGAGAGGGAGTTCCTACAATTTGAAGCGGGAACCATGACCCACCAGCAATACACTACCAAATTCAATGAGATGGCTAGGCTGGTGCCAGATCAAGTAACACCGGTGTCACGGAAGATTAACCGGTACGTTCAGGGGCTGCCAGCCGACATTCGTAGGCATTTGATTGCTGCACGACCAAGCACTTTTAGGTCGGCAGTGGATTTGGCTGGGAGGCTCTATGATGAGAGGGAGGTAGCGGATGCAGAGGTGAAGAAGGCTGGTGGGGGTGACCGAAACTTGAATGGGAAGCGGTTCGGGCGTGGTGGCTTTACCCCGAACAACAAAAGGATGAGAGTGGATGACCGTAGGGTGGGGCCATCAAGCTCAGGGCCCAAAAGGTGTGGCAAGTGCGGGAAGGAGCATACGGGTGAGTGCAGAATGGGGCTCAAGGTGTGCTACATGTGCGGGAAGCTGGGCCACATCTCGAAGGATTGTAAGGAACTGAGGTGTTTTACCTGCGGTGAGGCGGGCCATATGAGTAAAGACTGCAGAAAGCCGAGGGTGGAGAGTTCCGGGGCAAAGAAGACGGCCGGGATTGAAGGGCAGAAGGCAAGTGCCAGAGCTTTCACCATGACCAGGGAGGAGGCTAGGACGGACCCCGATGTTGTGTCAGGTACGTTTCTAGTAAATCAAACTCTTGCTTCTGTGTTATTTGATTCTGGTGCTAGTAAGAGTTTCATTTCTGCCACTTTCGGTGCTAAATTGCCTATTAGTAGTAAATGCATTAGTGAGCCCTTTGAAGTAGAAACCGCTATTGGTAAGTCCACTAGAGTTACCGATGTGATAGAGAACTGTACCATAGAATTAGAAGGTCATAGGTTTGCTGCTAGATTACATGTGATGCCCCTAGGTGGATTTGATGTAGTACTAGGGATGGATTGGTTGGCAACCTATGAAGCGAATATCGTATGTCAAAAGAAGATGATTAGATTGACGGCATCAGACGGAAGTCTGGTGACAATATACGGTGATCGGGTAATGATGATTCCGAAGGTGATTTCGATGGCGGTGGCGGGGAAGTGCATGAGGCGTGGGTGCAACGCCTACCTATGTTATGTAAAAGATGTGGAAACACTAACACCACAACTATCCGACGTTCTGGTTGTGTGTGAGTTTCCCGACGTGTTCCCGGAAGACTTATCGGGATTACCACCTGACCGCGAAATCGAATTTCAAATTGACTTGATACCCGGTGCCCAACCTGTTGCTAAAGCACCGTATCGATTGGCTCCGACAGAAATGAAGGGGTTGATGGAGCAACTGCAAGAGTTGCTTGATAAGGGCTTCACTAGACCGAGTATCTCTCCTTGGGGTGCTCCGGTCTTATTCGTGAAAAAGAAGGACGGTAGCATGAGAATGTGTATCGACTACCGTGAATTGAACAAGTTGACAATAAAGAATCGGTATCCATTACCGAGAATCGATGACTTGTTCGACCAGCTCCAGGGTGCCAGTTGGTTCTCGAGAATAGATCTTTGATCTGGCTACCATCAATTGAAGGTAAAGGAGCAGGACATTCCTAAAACAGCTTTTCGGACGCGCTACGGTCACTACGAGTTTCTCGTCATGTCTTTTGGGTTGACCAATGCGCCAGCTGCTTTTATGGATTTGATGAACCGAGTGTGTCGCCAATGTTAGATAAATCAGTGATTGTGTTCATCGATGATATCCTGATTTATTCGAGGAGCGAAGAAGAGCATGCCGGCCACATTCGGGAAGTGTTGGAGACTTTGAGAAGGGAGAAGCTGTATGCTAAGCTCTCCAAATGTGCTTTTTGCTACGCGAGGTGCAATTTCTGGGTCACGTGGTAAATGCAGAGGGAATCATGGTGGACCCAGCAAAGGTTGAGGCTGTGATGCAATGGAAATCACCAAAGACGCCATCCGAGATTCGTAGCTTCTTGGGATTGGCAGGCTATTACAGGAGATTTATTCAAGACTTCTCCAAGATAGCCTCACCTTTGACTAAGTTGACTCGCAAGGATGTGAAATTCGTGTGGGGTCGAGAGCAGGAGACGGCCTTTGAGGAGTTGAGGACGAGACTAACACAAGCTCCTGTCTTGACATTGCCCGAGGGAAATGAAGACTTAGTGGTCTATTCGGATGCATCTTATTCTGGGCTAGGTTGCGTGTTGATGCAACATGGAAGGGTAATAGCCTATGCATCTCGACAACTGAAAACCCACGAAGTCAACTATCCCACACATGATCTAGAATTAGCCGCGGTGGTTTTTGCGTTGAAGATTTGGCGGCACTATCTATACGGGACGAAGTGCACAATCTTCACCGACCACAAAAGCTTGAAGTACTTCTTCGAGCAGAAAGATCTGAACATGAGGCAGAGGCGATGGTTGGAACTAATAAAGGATTACGATTGCGAAATCCATTACCATCCGGGCAAAGCCAACGTGGTGGCAGACGCCCTTAGCCGAAAGGAAAGGCCTGAGCCGATTCGGGTAAAGGCTTATCAACTAATTATGACCTCTAATGTGATGATTCAGGTTAAGGAGTTTCAAGATAAGGCTTTGAAAGAAGATCGTCTTAACTCCGAAAGGATGAGAGGTCTAGTTACGGAATTGGGTGAGAACACTCTTGGTGTTAAGACCCGATTTGGGCGAATGTGGATTCCTCGATACGGGGATCTACGTGAAAAGATCATGGATGAGGCCCATAAGACTCGATACTCCATTCACCCCGGTGCTACCAAAATGTACCACGATATAAAGAAGGATTACTGGTGGCCGGGTATGAAACGTGACGTAGTGGAGTACGTGAGTAAATGCCTAACTTGCTTACAAGTAAAGGCAGAACACCAGAAGCCTTACGGGAAGATCCAACCGTTGGATATACCCAAATGGAAGTGGGAGCACATCACCATGGACTTCATCACGAAGTTACCACGTACCCCTAAAGGGTATGATGCTATATGGGTGATAGTTGACCGCCTGACGAAGAGTGCCCACTTCCTACCGATCCGTGAAACGTACTCATCTGAAAGATTGGCGGATCTGTTCATCAAGGAAATTGTAGCTCGTCATGGTGTACCGGTGTCTATTGTGTTTGATCGTGACACCCGGTTTACGTCCAAGTTTTGGAAGAGATTTCATGATGCAATGGGGACGAGGCTACACATTAGTACAGCATATCACCCTCAGACAGACGGTCAGTCTGAGAGGACGATCCAAACACTCGAAGACATGCTTCGGGCGTGCGTGATCGATTTTGGAGGAAGTTGGGATGATCACTTGCCGTTAGCAGAATTCTCGTACAACAACAGTTACCATGCCAGCATTGGCATGCCACCCTACGAGATGCTATACGGTAGGAGATGTAGGACGCCCGTATGTTGGGGAGACATTGGGCAGAAAGAACTGGGAGGTGTTGAGGTGATTGAAGCAACGACTAAGAAATTAGAAAAGATCAAAGCCTTCATGAAGGCGGCAAAGATAGGCAAAAGTCGTATGCAGATAAGAGGCGAAGACCGATAGAGTTCAAGGTTGGTGACCGAGTCATGTTGAAGGTCTCGCTCTGGAAAGGAATCATCCGATTCAGGAAACGAGGTAAGCTAAGCCCGAGATATATAGGGCCTTTCCGAATCATCGCACGAGTAGGGGAGGTAGCCTATCGACTTGAATTGCCAGATGAGTTAAGTGGAATTCATCCCACATTCCATGTATCTCATCTGAGAAAGTGCTTAGCTGATGAAGATATGATTGTTCCACTGGAGGATATTGAAGTAGACGAACGGCTCAATTACGTTGAGCAACCAGTGGCAATCATTGATCGTAAGGAAAAGAAGTTAAGGAATAAAGTGGTTCCTCTTATGCGTGTACAGTGGAAGCACAGAAAGGGATCAGAATCTACGTGGGAGACGGAAGAGGAAATAAGGCAGCACTATCCTCATTTGTTTGAGGAATATCAGGTTTCGGGGACGAAACCTATATAAGGGGGGTGGACTTGTAACACCCGTAAGTTTATTTAAGGTGAATAAAAGGATAAAAAAAAAGAAAGAAAATAAAGGTCAACTAAAGAGGAGGGGCCAAAAGTGCCAAATGTGCAAAGTTCATATTTATTTGCACAAAAAGGTGGTATGGCCATCCACTCTTGTTTCACATCTTCACCATCTTCGGAAATTACAGAGAAAGAAAGCAGAACTCGATATTTCTAGAGAGAGAAAGAACAAGGATTCGCACATTTGAAGAAATTAAAGACAAGAAGAACACTGAATTGAAGGTAAGATTTAGTGAAATAAAGTTGTTTTTGCCCAGATGATACCTCGGTTATGTGCTTATGTGTGTTTATATGTGTTTGAATGCGTGTTTAAGGGATTCCTAGGTGTTAGAACCTTTTAAACAGCTCGGGTGAAGAGTGTAAACTCGAAGAACAACTAAGGTGAGTTTCTAGACCCCTTTTTTTACTCGTTTTTAAATGATTTGGGGCTGGAAAATACATATGTGTATGTTTTTATGAATTTGGGTATGATACCCGTATGTTATGTACATGTGTATGTTTATAGAATATGATTTGGGATGAACGTATGTTTATGTTTATGCTAAGTTTATGTCTGGGATCGTGTATACATGTTTAGAATTAGATATTATGATGTTTGGGGACTGGAATGTGAATTAGACACATGAACAGGCTGCTAATACGCCTAATAAGGCCAAATAGTGGTCATATGTCTGAAATTTTGACTTAGAAAACTAAGTACAAGATAATATGTCTGAATAGTGCTTATATGCCCAGGGATTTGCCTTAGAAATATTTTAAGGGTCATATGTCCCAACAGTACTCATATGTCCCAACAGTACTCATAAGTTTGTAAAAAATTTTCTAAGTATGGGGGATGAAACGACTGAACAGTGGTGTATGACTAGGAAAAATTTTCTAAGTATGGGGGATGAAACGACTGAACAGTGGTCGTATGACTAGAAAAATTTTCTAAGTATAAGGTGAAACGACTGAACAGGGCTTATACGCCCAACAGTGCTCATACGACCAGAGTCGAAAATTTTCTAAGTGTAAGCTGGTATGTCCGACAGTGGTGGAACGACTGAACAGGGCTCTTACGCCCAAACACTTAGAATTTTTTTTACGGAATTTTCTTGGAGTCTGTGCAGTAGGGTTTTCGCATGAATGGTGACTGGGACTTTATTATACGCGTATGATTATGTTTGAATGTAATAATATCCCTTTTCTTAATATTTTAATTAATATTATGATTAGGGCTATTATTAAGCTTATTATTGATATTATTAGTATTATTATTATTATTATTAATATGCTTATTAATAATAATATTGTATGACTTTACGTGGAATGATCATGATCAAGACAGGAATTATTATCATTAATAAAGTGAAAGATTAATGATAAAGAAGAATGGAATGTAAATGAACGTAAGAAAGGCTTGCAAGCAAATGTGTGGAGGTGCACACCCCTGGCAGGTGTTAGCTCAACTGTGATGCGGGTTTGCTACCCCGAAGGATGCACACAGGGTCAATCTTTGAGATTGACAACGGGTGAGCAACTTTGTGTCGCAAAAGACCGCAGAAGACTTACAACCCGTGAGGTTGGTAATGGGTGAGTGACTCAGTGTCGCAATAGACCAAAAGTCTTGCAATCCTTGAGATTGCTAATGGGTGAGCAACTATGTGTTGCAAAAGACCGGAAGAAGAATAATAAAAGTACGAATTGAACGATGATGAAGATAATAAAATATTACCTAAGTGTACGTACGATGTATGATCACCTACAAGAATGAGGAATGGTTTTGAATGAAAAATAAAGTATTTTAATTACAAAACTAGAACTCACTCAGCAACGCTGACTTTTATGTATTTTCCAGTTGGCAGGTAACAGGTTGCTGAGGATGGCACACGGGGATGGCTACACGGCGGGCAAGACTGACATCCATTATGTTTTGACGATACTGTTGTTTTGTAATTCATTCGACTAATTATTTTGTGACTTATGAACTAGAATGTATTGCTTAACAACAGTGTTTAAAATGAATGAAGGGTTTTTGCCAACTTAATTCCGCTGCTTAATTTAATAATATGTATGTTTTATGCTGTGAATGACCAACTGTGAGGTGCCCGGGAAGGGGGCCTTACAAACTCACATGGAAAAATAAGTATAAGAATGAAGATTAATAAGATTGATAATAAATGTTGTTCCAAGATAAACGTCACAAGACACCTAAATATATATATATATATATATATATTTATAAGATTTAGGTTAATAATAAGGTTTAACGATTAAACGCGAACTAGGGTTTTAATAAGGATTGGGTATTTGAGGTTTTGTCAACAAATTATATTTAACAAGTGAATAACAATTACATTTTCATGAAATAGGTGATAAGAAATATATTTACATTTTTATACAAAAGTATGAAGGAGAAATATTTTATAAAAATTTGAAGGGATTTGATTTATCTTGAAATAGAATTTTATAACCAAATAAGATTAACACGTGTTAAACAATAAATAAATAAATAAATAAATAAATGAATAAAAAAATGTGTGAACCAACAACCATTTTAAATTCATAAAAATATACCCAAGTACAACCTTTATTAAAAGAAAAACATATTATTTCAATTTTTTAATTCTTTTTTTTAAAATATACAGAAAATGATTTGATACTTTACAATATTTAGAGTTTATAAAATCCATGTTTATATTATTAAAGTATTTTAGAACTTTATTTTGGGCTAAAAGCCCCTTAAAAAAATTACATGAAGGTCCCCGGGTTCGAACCCGGGGCCTCATGCTTACACACACACCAACATAACCATTGAACCAAGGCCTCAGCCGCATTAGATGCCCGTTTTTAAATCATAAAAACACAATCTTTAAGGCTTCCCCCAATACCCATGAACCCTAATTCGAATTTCATCCAATTGAACCCCAATTCGAATATGTTAACAATTGTAATCATGGGGCTTTTGATCCCCATGTAAAAACGAGTGTTTTGATGTGTTCAATTACCCGTTTTGAATTCGAATTGATGCAAAAGGCACCAAGAACAGGTCGCGGCTATGCAAAAATCGATTCCAGTGGCAAACGTTGATGATAATTCAATTAACTTTATGGATAGCTTCCTGTGATGCCCTTGATTCAAAGCCCTTTGCCAATTTCAACACTCGAAGCTTAGAATATGGATTTGGTTGAGTTGCAGGTCCGCGAGCAAGTGATGCTTGAATTTGTTGATTGTGTTTGTTTCAGATGTATTTGGTGATTGAAATCGATTAGAGTTAGATAAACATTTGATTAGGTTTAGTTAATTGGGTTATAATTGGAGTTTAATGTCCGAACGTTGGATGATTAATTTTCGTCAGTTTCTTGATTGATTAGTCTAGAAAACGGACACTTAATTGCGGTTAATCGATGCCTAACGGTTCAGATCATCTCCTAAAAAGATTTGGGAGCGGTTTTGGATGGAAAATCGCCTTTGAAAGTGGGTATTGGGGTGGCCGGAGCCGCGACCGGAGGTGGCCGGAGGCTCGGCCGGAAAAACGGGCAAGAAATGGGGGTGGGGGTTTGGGTTTTCAAAATTACACGAATGGTCCCTATAGTTTTTAAAGGTTATTATTTTATGTATTATCTTTTATTTAAAGTTTCCAAATTGACAATTAACCCCCTGAACTTAATTCGCATTAAACCTTATTAACTATTTTATTATTATTAGTTATTAATTCTTTTCTTCTTCTTCTTCTTCTTCTTCTTCTTCTTATTATTATTATTATTATTATTATTATTATATTATTATTATTATTATTATTATTATTATTATTATTATTATTGTTAACCTTATTACTATTATTATTAGAGTTATTATTATTAGTATTATTATTGTTGTTTATTATTATAATTATTACTATTATTATTAATTTCTATTATTATATGCAATTAAATAAACTGTTAACTTTCAAATTGAAGGATTAACGCCAAAATAAAGAAAATAGACTCGAGTGACACATGGGTTTCATATTTGGCAACAAAGGTCCTTACAAGAATTTAACGAAGTTAACTTTCAATTAATGCAAAAATACAAGATGTTACAATCAGGACTACAATATGGAAATCAAATCCGATATTGAGTCTCTAAATGTTTTAAAAATTTGATTTTAAAAGGGCTGAATCTGACTATCAAAGAAAAATTGAGGAGTTGGAGAAAACTTTGTTCTTATTAAAACACGAACATTCAAACTACTAGACACAAATAAAGGATTTAATATCCAAATTGTCTGAGGCTCAAGCCCGGCTTGTCACTGCTGAGGCTCAAGCTAGGAAGTATGCTATTTCTGAGCAGAACTTCCAAGCTATTATTGCATCATCCTCCCACTCCAAAGTTTGTTATCAAAACAAAGGAGGATTAGGGACCAATGAATTTCTCCACCACACTCTTATGAGTACATAAGACAACCAAGGTGTGGCACTGAAGAGCAGCAGGTCCCATCTGTTGATCCTTCCTCACCTGAGTTGAAGAATGATGCAATAATAGAGAACACCACAGGGAAGGAACAGGTAAATCAACCCACCCCTACCAGTGATGATCAAATTCTGACCACCAAAGCTAGAAGAAGCAGAGCCAAAGTAGTAAGAAGAACTGCAAAGAAAGTGGTTGAGTCTAAGCTGATGATTGACCTAAAACAAAAGGAGGTATTCATCTCAGCTAGATTCCAGGTGGTAGGTAACTTTGATTCAGTAAAGGAGTGTAATACCAGCACTCCTGTCCTACCAAAGGATCAGAAGTTAAAGGGAAAGGTTACCAATGAAGAGAAAAAGAACAAGAAACAACAATCCTTATGTTCCCAGAAGATTAACATTGCATGCATAATGTGTGGACTGCAAAACCACATGGCCAAAGATTGTTACTACAATCTACTAGCACATATTATGCACATAATATTAAAAGAGAAGGAGTCAGGGAAGGTTTCTCGTTTGGACCTTATCAAATGGTCTAAGTAATGAAAAAGGGAAAACTAGTTTCTGAAGCAAGATTGCTTTCCGAAGAAAGTCATTCTTCCAAAAGGAAAATGGCTTCAGAAGCTAAAGCTGCTAAAAACCAAAAGAACAAAATAATTCCCTTGAAACCATCCCAGAAGAAGACTACTTCGGAAGAAAAGGTGGCGAAGGCTTTTCCCGAAAAGAAAGAAGCTTCGGAAGAATGTCATGTTGCAAAAGCTTCAACAAGCTCATCTTCCATGATCAACCAAAGGATGGATTGGAAGATCAGGAAAGATACTGCAGCCCATACCTCCTCTTCAATGAAATCCATTGAACCCTCATGCTTAACCTTTGGTTCAATCATGTCAATATCTTTGGATGAACCCAAGACCAATAAGGCTTGGGTTTCCAATCAAAACTAATTATATCATCTTATGTGCAGGAACATCCATATGACAAAAATAACAATGTTTTGATTGTGGATAGTGGATGCTCCAGGCAAATGACAGGGAACAGATCTCTCCTTCAACAATTTCAATATTATGATGGAGGACCTGTCTAGTTTGGAGGTGAGGCCGGAGGATATATTTCTGGCAGAGGGAGTATATCCAATGGAAAATTAAACGTTGATAAAGTTCACTTTGTCAAATAGCTTGAACACAATCTATTAAGTGTTTCTCAATTCTGTGATCAAAAGCATCAAACGCTTTTCACAGAACATGAGTGCATTATCCTCAAACCTAGGATGACAATTCCTAAGGAATTGGTGCTTCTTAGATCTCCTAGGAAAGGGGATATGTACAAACTAGATATGAACAATGCTTCCCCACTAGGTGAAGTATCATGCTTTTTTCCAAAGCAAATAGTGATGAGTCAACTCTTTGGCATAAACATATGTGTCATGTAAATTTTAAGACAATGAATAAATTGGCTAAAAATAACTTGGTACATGGTACGCCTAAAAAGGAGTTTTTCTGTAAAGACAACTGTGTTGCTTGTCTGAAAGGGAAGCAACATAGGGCATCTCATAAATCCAAAGAAGTTAACTCTATTACTACTCCATTACACTTATTGCACATGGATCTTTTCGTTCCCACAAGTATAATGAGCATTGGAAGGAAATCATATTGCCTTGTGATAGTTGATGATTTTACTAGATTTACTTGGGTGTTCTTCTTAAGAACTAAAGATGAAACTGCTGAAACTTTAAAATCTTTTATTCTTAAGATCGAAAATCAAGTCGACCACAAAGTAAAAATAATCAGAAGTGATCAAGGGACTGAGTTTAAGAATCAAGCTCTTGACTCATTTTGTAACTCAAAAGGGATTGCCAGACAATATAGTGCTTCTAGAACTCTTCAACAAAATGGTGTTGCTGAGAGGAGGAATAGGACACTTATTGAGGCTGCAAGAACCATGTTAGCTGATTCAAAGCTGCCTCTAACTTTCTGGGTAGAGGAAATCAGCATTGCATGCTATGTGCAGAATAGAGTTCTCATTGTCAAGCCCCATGGTAAAACCCCTTATGAGTTATGGAACAATAGGACACCGTTCATTGGCTTTTTAAGGTCCTTCAGCAGCAGGTGTACCATACTTAACACAAAAACAATTTAGCAAAGTTTGCTGAAAAGTCAGATGATGCTATCTTTATTGGATACTCTTCAAGCTCCAAAGCTTATAGAGTATACAACATTAAGAATCAACAATTTGAGGAATCGTCCAACATAGTTATAAATAAGCATACTCTTTGTGTTAGGGGGAATGGCCATGATCATATTTTTGACTTAGAATTGTTTCCAAACTATTCTAAACCATCTTGTGAGAATATTTCAGCTAGAACAGGTAGTCAAAATGAATCTGATGCTAGCCAACTGTTTGAGCTGGCCAGACCTCTTCCAAACTCTACAAAGGATACAAATAATCAAGCTTCCACTATTAACAGATCAGATATTATAACCATCTTAAGGAATAGTGAGGTTTAAACCATTGATTCACTTACTGATCCTCAAAAGTTAACAGGTGACATTGTACAACACCAAGCTGATGAATGTGGCATCTTGAAGGAAAAGGCAACTGTTGATGCTGCTCCACAGTTAACAAATGATGATGTTTCTCATTTATTCAATCAGTCCTCATTGAATGAGTTTGAAACAACAACTGGACGAAGTGTTCTAGCTCCCGAGCAAAATATGTCTAATCTGGATTTATTTTTGTAACTGGAGGTGATTCCTCGACTAAGGATTCATAACACTCATCCAGCTGAAAATATCATAGGGGATGCAACTGAA
Source organism: Flaveria linearis (assembly GCA_024085815.1). Taxonomy (NCBI): domain Eukaryota; kingdom Viridiplantae; phylum Streptophyta; class Magnoliopsida; order Asterales; family Asteraceae; genus Flaveria; species Flaveria linearis. Next base: position 36,374,897 of record CM044017.1, on the reverse strand, counting down.
GACGTGAGAATAATAGGACAGACTCATCATGGGAATGTCTGCTTGTACTCCTGCTTCTTGTCTCAAATGGAACCCAAGAAGGTAGAAGATGCCTTGAAAGATAGCAGCTGGATTGAATCGATGGAAGAGGAGCTGCTTCAATTCAAAAGACAAATGTTTGGAACCTATGTCCGCTACCATCTGGTCAAGTACCTATAGGCACTAAATGGGTCTTTAGAAACAAAAGAGATGATAGAGGCTTGATTATCAAGAACAAGGCAAGACTGGTAGTTCGGGGATACACTCAAGAGGAAGGAATCGATTATACTAATGTCTTTGCACATGTTGCAAGACTTAAGGCAGTTAGGATCTTCCTTGCTTATGCTGCATCCAAGAATTTCACTGTCTACCAACTTGATATCAAGTGTGCTTTTCTATATGGGGATATAGATAAAGAAATCTACGTGTGCCAACCTCCAAGATTTGAAGACCTATAGCACCCCAACTATGTGTGCAAATTAGATAAAGCTCTATATGGGCTGCACCAAGCACCTAGGCTGTGGTATGAGACTTTGTCTCAATTTCTCCTGAAAAATGGTTATACCAGAGGTACCATTGATAAGACTCTTTTTATAAAGAAGTCTGGAAAGGATATCCTACTTGTTCAATTCTATATCGATGACATCATATTTGGCTCTTCAAATGACCAAATGTGTAAAGACTTTGAAAGTATCATAAAGAAGAAGTTTGAGATGAGTTCCATGGGAAAATAGACTTTTTCCTTGGAATTCAGGTGAAACAATTGAAAGAAGGGTTTTTCATCAATCAATCTAAGTATTTCAATGACATCCTAGAAAGATTTGACATGAAAGACTGTAAGCCAGCCAAGACACCCATACCCCGAAACCATAATCTCTATCATGACTCTGAAGGGGAGGATACTGATCAACATCAGTATAGGGCGTTTATCGTTTCTCTAATGTATCTCACAGCAAGTATACTTGATATCATGTTTGCAACTTGCATTTATGCAAGATATCAGGCTGCTCCAAAGGTGTCTCACCTAGCTGATGCTAAGAGGATCCTCAGATACCTCAAAGGAGCAACAAAAATAGGTCTCTAGTATCTAAGAAACAACAATTTCAATCTCTTTGGACACTTTGACAGTGAGTATGGTGGCTGCAACATTGATAAGAAATCAACATCAGGGGTATGCCAATTTCTTGGTGGAAGGATTATTTCATGGCAATGCAAAAAACAATCCTCTGTCTCTACATCAACTGCTGAAGCTGAATACATTACTACTGCAAGTTGTTGTGCTCAGCTACTGTGGATTCAAAACCAGATGTTAGACTATGGATTCAACTTTGTGAGCACTCCTATCCACATTAACAACAACAGTGCTATCTCTATCACCGAAAATCCCGTGAAGCACTCCAAGACAAAGCATATTTATATCAGGTATCATTCCATTAGAGATATTCATGAGAAAAACTTAATTAAGCTAATAAAAGTTAACTCAAATGAACAATATGCTGATTTGTTCACCAAAGCTTTTAATGAACAGAGATTTAAGTATCTCATAACAGCCATTGGGATGATAAACTTTGAGTAGTTTACCTCTTTTGGAAAACCTTTTAGAATATGTAATGTCATTTGTCAATACAATCTAAGCCCTGTTACAAAGGTCTCTCTCTGAAATTTTCACCAAGTCTAAATTCTTCCCAACAGGAATTAACTCTCGGAAGATATTTCCATATCTTCTGAAGCAAATTCCTCACAGGATAATTTTTCTTCTCAGAAGAGTTTTTAGTCTCGGAAAAAGCGATTGATTACACATCAGATCTATTCTGAAGCTTATTAAAACTCTTCATTCTGAAAGCGATCTTTTCTCTCGAAAATAGAATTTACTCTCGGGAGTAGTGTTTACTCTAGGAAATAAAATTCTATCTTCGGAAGTAAGAAGTTGTCTTCGGAAGATAAATTATCTTCGAAAATGATTTATACTCGGAAGAAAGCCTTTACTGTCTAACAGAAATCTTTTGGGCCCCACTCTGTAAAAAGGTAAAGATTTTGTTAATGATGTCGGATTATTTAAATAAAAACTAGCCTTACCGCCTCATTTTCATCCTCTCGCCAAAATCTTACTTCCCTAAAAATGTCTCTCATCTTCAATTTACCCAAGCTCAAACTCATCTTCCCACAACTTTCTCCAATGGCACTTAACCCTCAACACAATCAAGTCGCATTTCTTGATTCTTTAAGAGATGCTAACTTCTCTGATATCATTTCCTTTCTTACCCATTCATCTTATTACACCGGTTTGACTGTTAAGCCCACCATTTATTCAAATCATATAGTGGAATTCTGGGAAAATGGTCAGATTGAAACCTTTAATGGGACTCAAGTAATAAGATCGAGCATCTATGGCAAGGAGTTAGTCATTACTGAACAACTCACCAGAGAGCATCTTGAGCTTCATGGTGAAGGTGCACCCACAGAGTTCCCCAAAACAGATTTCGACAACACTTACATCCAAATGGGATATGGTGGAGATGTTGGCAGGTCTACAGTTTACAAGTTCAATTTCTCTTACAACTGGAAGTTCCTGCTGCATGTCGTTCTTCATTGTTTATCCAACAAATCTGGGGGTTGGGATCAAATCCCATACAAACTAGGGTGCCTGGTTCATGGAATGGTGAGAAGCCTTCGCTTCAATTTCTCAAGATTTATGTTGACCAATCTCATAGGAAACCTTCAGCGGGAGACATTCTTCATGTATCCCAGGTTTCTTGGGCACATAATCAACTGTGAGCTGGAACAGAGTCAGCTTGTCTATGCAGCTGCTCTGCCTATTGCTCAAATAAGGCCGACCATCTTTAAGATTTTGAAGAAAGTGTCCACCAATTTCACCGGAAGACATACTGCTTTGCTTCCAGATATGGCTGAGCAAATAGCTCCTGGTGACATCCCTGTTAACCCCACAGGTGATGAACCCACACCAGCAACTACCCTCACACTACTAATGTTTCCTTCTCACCCTATCAAATTTAGATATCAAAGACGCCCTCAACGAACCCTTGTTCAATCTACTCTGATTGAACAAGCCCCTCCTGTTCAATCCAAAAAGACTAGAGTGGAACAATGGGCTGCCACTCAGTCTGAGGTCCCACCATCCTTCACAATTGACCTCCATATGGGTTTTGAGTATCCTCAGTCTCAAACCCATGAACCCGACACCCAAGCTGACAGCCCTCAGAGTGAGTATCTATACTCCTCTGAGAAGCCATAAAGGGACAGCCCCGCCATAGGCTCAATGCCTTTAGACATTGACCAAGGTCCCAGGTCACTAGGTTTAACTTATCTATCCTTTACTGACCTTCTGCTGAAAACTGATGAAGAGATTACGTCTCTTCATGGCAATGAATTTGATCCACAACACTCTTTTAAGGATCAAAAGAGCCTAGAGAGACCTCTTATCTCTAGCCCCTATCAGCAAGCCTTTATTGAGGTGAGTCCCACTGATGTGGAGGAGACTTATGTAGATTCAGCTGCCACTACTGAAAGTGCCTCAATGGACCTTCAGGACAGTGGTAACATCTCTGAGACTAAATCTGTGGCAACCATGCCTATTGATGACTCTGAAAGAGACATCATTACGCACGGGAAACCAGGGTGCCAAGAAACACATCTGGTGGTGAGGCTGAACATACTAGGTATGCTACCTCATCTCCCTATAATTCTTTAAAAGAAGAAGAGGGAAGACTGCAACTCACTCTTAAATACCTACTGTCTAAAGTCTCAATCCTTGAATCAAAGGTTCGGACTTTAGAGGATAGGTCTACCACTTAACAACTTGAGATTGAAAATCTCAAGGCTCAACTAGCTGAGAAACAGATTGAGAGATCTGTTAGGCACGTACCTACTCAGGTCTCCTTGGGCTCTTCCTCTAGCTCATCTAGCTCTCAAGATGATGCTACCAAAAAAGGAGAGAGTGTTAAGGGACAAACTATTAAGGAACCACAGAGCCAAACTTCAACTTCTACCTCTTCGGCTCTCACTACAACTATCCTTCCTGAGCCATCTCAAGTCATACTGCACATAGCACCCAAGGATGCTCAGAGATCTCTAAAGACTCTTCTCCGAATTTCTATTGAGATCTTCTCTAGATCAGCCTAGCCCTGATATGGCTATGAGGAAGAAGTTGGTCAACCTAAGGTCCAAATGGAACCTAAGATTAAATTTAAAGTAGAAATGAGGACTGATGGCCCAGCAACTAAAATAGTTAGGACAGATAGTGCACTCCCTCAAACTTCCGAAGCTGAAGTCAAAGCCTCGAGAGAACATTCTGAGTCTTCCGAAGCTGAGATGGAAGCTGTGGAAGGACTGTTTTCTTTGTCCAAGGATCTAATTATCACAGATGCAATTCTTGAGCTAACATCTGAGGTGAATAGTGAGGACTTTCTCAACCATCCTCTAGCTCAGACAACTTCTCTACCTCCATCTCAATCTGAACCCTCTATTCAAGAACCACCAAAGTCAAGCACATCCAAAGATGATAAAGGAAAGAAGAAAATGACTATGGAAGAGGTTGAGGAGGAGGAGAAGATGGAAAAACTTAAAAGAAAAGGTAGACTTCCAACTGAGAAGTTGCTAGCTGCAAGTTCCAAAGCAGCTGCAGCAAACCAGGAGGAAGTCAACAATAAAAAGAGAGTAGAGATCATTGACAAGCTCATCATGCTTGGAGCTGCTAATAAAGACATAATCCTGCTACCTTTAGAGGAGTTAGTAGATCTAGAAAAGGCAACCAGACTGCAGATTGAACAAAAGGAAGAAGCAGCACGGTTGGCCGTAGAGGAGAAAAGTGAAAGAAAATAGAGGAAAGATGATCTGCAGCTCCGGAGGGAAAGGATATCTTTCCTAACCTCCAGCGGTTTCTCTCTTCAAGAATTATCTCCACATAGTAATGATACAATCCTATGGTTCTTCAACAAAGAGCAGGATCAAATGGAGAAAGAGAGAAAGAAAGCTGCAAGAGAAAGGGTGAAGGAGAAGAAGAAAGAAGAAGAAGCCAGAGTCACTGCTGCCAAGAAGACAAGAGAAAAAGCCTGGATGAAAGACTATCTCCAGGCTCATGGCTTCTTTGGCAGGCAGGTGGGACCTATGTCTGAAAAGACACTCCAACGAATTGTCAGCAACATCAAAGCTGACATTCGTAGGGGAAAAAGGAAAGAGTTGTATAGAAAGGTGACAGGATTTTAGCCTCTAGTTTGATCAATTAGGTTGTATTCGTAGCGGATTTAGTACAAGAATTAGAACAAACAAGCAAGAACAACATAGATTTAGCAATAAAACAGTAAGTTATAGAGAAAGATAGAAGTTCTGCAAAAGAGAATATTTCATTCAATACATGTTTCGACAGCGGCTACAATTAGGTCATCTTCCTTATATAGGAAAGAATGACGTCAGCTGATGTCACTTGACAGTGACATCAAACCGTTATTAACAAACTACTGATAACAAACTAAACTACTGAAGATGTCACAACAGCTGACATCTTCTTACAAAATGCTAAGTGTCAAACTATTACAAGAACTGAAAAGAAACTACTGATAACTACAACGACTGAAGAACAAACTCTTCAGTCGTTTTACAAACTACTGAAACATAAAAAGAAACAACTGAAAAGGAAACCATCACAACAACTGAGGAATACTTCTTCAGCTGTTGTGACAACCTCTGAAGCTTCAGCACTTGTCTTCAGACTTTGGCTTTAGTTGTTTCATCAGCTGATGACTTCAGTAGTTGTCATCAGCTGATGTCTTCAGTCTTTGTCTTCAGTCTTTGTGTATCAGCTGTTGATCTTCAGTACTTCAGTCTTCAGCTATTGATCTTCAGTACTTGATTCTTCAGTACTTGAAGCTTCAGTACTTGAGTTCTTCAGTACTTGATGCTTCAGTAGATGAGTCTTCAGTACTTGAAGTCTGCAGCTGTTGATCTTCAGTTCTTTGATCTTCAGCTGTTGAAGTCTTCAGTCTTTGTCAAACTCCTGATGAAGCTTTCAGCAGTTGTTGTGATGTCTTGTGGGACTTAGAGGTTTTTCTGATCTGGCTCATTGGTTCTTTTGGTCCAACAAACTCCCCCTGAACCAATGCAGCCAAAACCTCTAAGCTATTTATTGTCCCACTTATTAATGGCAGGATGATTGGTCTTTTTCCTTCTTGATCAGCTTAGAAGATGACCCAATTAAGCACTGGCCTGGGAAGAGGTCTCTGAGATTTGGTTGGCATAGTATGGATGGGAACCCTGTCTTGGGGGAACTGGACACAAGGCTGTTGTCCCATCCATGAGACCTACTTCCCATGTATGAGCTTGTAGGATTCTCTGGTGTAGGCTTCAAGAAATACAATCTGTTCTTCCATATTAAGCTCCTCAGCCTCACCATCAAACAATCCTTCACGCCCATACAGCTCTGAGACATACTTGGCCTGTTTACCATTCTTGAGCTCAACTGTAGTAATCTTGTAGGCAAATTCATCTGGGTGCATGCCCTCAAGTAACAGATTGAGCTCATATTTTCTGAAGTTCTCAAGCCTCTTGTAGACTAACCCTTTTCTGACCACCCTATTCTCCAACATCATTTGGGGTGTGAGGTTAGCCTCATAGGCCTTCTTCAAATCTTTAATAATTTCCCAGGGTGATACTACAAGGGCCATAGTAATCACTTCATCTACAATCCTCTTTACTTAGCCCTTGTATCTCAATGGAATGTCTTTCTTTACAATCCTATGAGACACCCTGGGATCAAGCCAAGTTCTCACCTTATCCTTATGATATTGAAATGTGTTAGCAAGGGTGTACAGTCTCAGAGCTTCTTCCTCATATTAGTTATTGATGAGGAAGCAGCAAAAGCTTTATCTACATACTTCAGCACTTCATCATCATGTAGCTTTTGCTGCTGTTCTTCTTCAAGCTTTACCCTCACAGTTTCCATATGTGAGGTAGGAGTGATGGGCATAGGTTTGGCTTTTGGCAAAGTTAGGACTGCAGAGAGAGGCAGCCTATCTTCTTCCTCATCATCCTCTTCTTCTTCTTCTTCTAGCCTCAACACCCTTCTCTTCTTATTCAAGGATGTATCATCGGCAATGGGTTTTGATGGTGAGGGAGTTGGTTTTGTGGGTTGTGTTTGGGTTTGTGTTGGTGTGGGAGATTGGGCAGGCTGTGCTAGCATTTTGGATATGAGTGAAGGTTTGGTTTGTTTTGCTAGCACAGTCCTGTTCCCAGCACCGGCTTCAGAAAGGGCTTCTATGACCAGTCCCTTAGTGAATTCCCCAGCCGAACAGATCTTGGTGGCTATAGCCAAGATGCTGTTCCTGGTCCATGACTTAACATCCAGGACTGGTCTCCCTAGGTACTTTGAAATAAACCTTGTCATAGCCTCAAGTCTCTCTCTTTCCTCTTGGCTATAACAGGTCCATCGGTAATCAATCTCTTTCATCTCCAATTTCTTATCTCCTGATCTAGCATAGCAGTGTCAGTGTCAAAGCCTTGCCTGAACAGTTGATCAATGATGTTGTCCATTGATCGGCTATGTTCGGCATCAACCTCCTTGACAAGGACAGCTAGATCATTCTCCCTCTCCTTCTCTCCCTTCTTCTTCTTGTAAGTGACATGAAAGTCTTTTTGACTTTCATCCATTTAATCAATTTAGCTCTCTCCTCAGTCTCCTTCTCCTTCCCCTTATTGGTCTCCACCACCAACTCCCTCTTATTTTCCACCTGTACCTCCACTTCTTTCTCCTTCACTTCCTCCTCTACTCTCTTCCTCTTAGCTTTCACTGATGTCTCCCCCTTTTTAGTTGCATTGGTTGCAAGGGTTTGACTATCAGAAATAGATTTGGCCACAGCAGCTTCCACCAAGGGCTGTATTGTAGAGGGAAGCCTCTCATCCAGGGTTTTGATCACAATATCAGTGATCATGGGTGTGATGAGAGGCAAGGATTGTTGAAAGATAGCAGTTAATTGCTCAGGAGGGTTCTGTTCCTGAGAACTAGTGCCAGAAGTAGGGGCAGGTGGCTGAGTTTGTGGGAGTGGCTGTGTGTATATGAGACCTTCAGGTGAAGGTGCCATCTGTGCGTTTCTTATGGTGGCAGATAGACTTGATTCTTGGGAGAATTTGGCAAGTAGCTCTTTGAGTCTACTCACCTCCTCCTCAAGAATGGTGTTTTGAGTAACTACATCATAGAAGAAGCTCAGGTCATCATCAGTGGTAACTGAATCACCTGACCTCCTGACTAAGTCAGGATGTACATGCGCTGAGTGTGGCTCAGTGTTCGCATGTGCCCCTTGTTCGTGGTTCTGGGGACTTCCAGCCTCCGGATTGGATCCATCATCGGCAGTTGCTCTGGTGAGGACTTAGAGATGTTACAGCTTCTTCCTGTGCATTTGCTGATACAGGGGAAGTGGCAGCCTCACCAGATTGTCCTATCTCCTTTGCCATACTTGGAGATGAGACAAGTGATTCTTTGTGTTGTGGGCTCCCATCAACACTTGTATCCACCCTCTCTGTGGTTGGGGTTTTCCCAGTTATGATTGGTTCCTGGGGAGAGGGTGGAGTGTTAAGATGAGTCAACACTTCTGCAATTACTAATGTAGGGCTTTTAGGGGCGGTTGCAGTGGGAGATGGGGTAGAAGCAGTATGCACCAGGGGAGATTAGTGCGTTTCAATGGCAGCCTCCTCAAGTGAGAAAGACTCCAGATGTGTGGGTTCCCCAAAAGTGGTTGCTTCAGGCTCCTGTAGAGAGGATGCCTGAGCGGTTGTGGTTGGTGGAGTCGTTGTAATTGCTGGGAGAATCGTACCAGCAATTACTTCCTGCCTTTGTTGTGCAGGGGCATCCTCAGGGGACTCATCTCCCTGAGTAGCCTTTTTGGTTTCTTGGGTTTGGGTTTGGTGGGGACTTTGGACTTTGAGGTGGAGGCTGTGGGTTCCAGCTGCGTGGGTTTTCGCAGCTTGGCAGCCTTTTTCAACGTTCGGTCTGTGTTGTGCCTGGAGTATACCTCAGGCAATACAGCCATGGCAGGGATTCCAGTGCCAACTAGTCCCTCAGCATGAAGCTGGTTCTCTATTATGGCCATTATGAACCGTGGATATAAAATCCAACGGTTTGCAAAGGTTTTGTGGCCATATCCCTGAGTTCCAAAATATTATTTCAGAAAAGTTTAGTGGTTGTTTCTCAAGGATAGAGAATAATACCTGCTGCCACCTTGTAGACATTTGATCCCATAATGAGGTCTTTGGGGCTAAGCATACATTTACCATGTGAAAAATGAGGCGTTCTGGATCATGGAAATGTTTCTTGAGTAGGGTAGAGGCAGATAGGTCACTCTGATAGTCATGATGTACGAAAGAAAGATCAGTGGTGCCTTTTGGGTAGTCGGTTGGGAAGGTGGCATCATCCATTTTAGGGTTTGTTAGATGATTGCGGGATTGATAACCACCTTCTGGGTGTTGATGAACGACTGGAGAGAGACCTCGGCGTCATTCTCTCCAGTATGCAAGGTGACGTTCATCCAGAAGTGGGTAAGGGAATCGGCATAAATGGTAGGATTTAAGAGAAATGCCGTCTGGAAAGGAGAATCGATCATAAGATCGATGGCGTTATGAAACTTTGTCCAGAATGGCGATTTGGTTAGGTATGCGACACAGTTGTGTCGTGGCTTTAGCTGCATGGTCGCCATTAATGGTGTGAGAGAGGTTTTTAGAGTTTTTGAAATTTTAGGTTATGAGAGAATGAAAAACTCTAAAGGTAGGGTTGGGTATTTATAGTGTATGGAAACAGCTGAAAGAAAACGACTGAAGGTTTTAGTGTTAGTCATCAGTTGTTGAAACGACTGATGACATGGTTTTAACCTTCAGAGATTGTAAAGATCTGAGGACTTGGTGTTAGTCATCAGTAGTTGAAACTACTGAGACCTTGGTTTTGTCCTTCAGATGTTGCAAACGACTGAAGACTTGTTGTTAGTCATCAGTAGTTATCAACTACTGAAGACATGGTTTTCATCTTCAGACATTGTAAACAACTGAAGACTTGGTGTTAGTCATCAGTAGTTATAAACGACTGACATCAGTAGTTGTAAACTACTGAAATCAGTAGTTGTAAACTACTGAAGACATGGTTTTGGCTTCAGTTGTTGAAACAACTGAGGACTTGGTGTTAGTCATCAGTAGTTGTAAAACTACCGAAGACATGGTTTTGTCCTTTAGTTGCTTGGATATGAAACAGCAGATGTTGGAATCAGCTGAAGAGTAAAGTTACTCATCAGCTGTTGCCGTCAATTCAGTTGTTTCAATCTGACCTCAACATTTTACTCATCAGCCCTTTGGTTGACTTTCAGATGTTTCATTGGCCTTCAACTCTTGTGAATATTTATTCCTCAGCTCTTGTGATCAGATGTTCATAAGTGCTAATGAAATAAATTATTCTTCAGAGCTTGTGAACGAATTTTGCCTTCAGTACTTATGTGTAATATTGCACATCAGTACTTGTGAACAAAATTTATTCTTCAGTACTTATTGTTTGAAAATTAGACATCAGTAGTTATAACCACATCAGTAGTTCTAACTACATCAGTTGTTTTCAACAAATAATGTACTTCAGTACTTTGAAGCATTTTAGTCTTCAGTAGTTATGAAAATGCTGAAGACTAAATTACTCATCAGTACTTATTTTTGACCTTTGCATACTAATGCTCATCAGTACTTGTGAACTGAGAGCATCAGTATTAGTCAAATTATTCTAGCTGTAGCATACCAAGCCTTAGTACCAAATTTTGAAATGTGGCACTATCTAAAGGCTTAGTAAATATGTCTGCAAGCTCATCAGCACTAGCACAAGCTTTGGATCAATCAGACCTTTTTCATAGCAATCTCTAATAAAATGATGTCTGATCTCAATATGTTTGGTCCTAGAGTGTTGGACTGGATTTTTAACAATACAAAGAGCTGAAGCACTATCCATTATGGAGTCTTAGTCTCTGTAATGCCATAATCCAAGAGTTGATTCTGAAGCCAGAGTATCTGGGATGTACAACTTGCAGCAGCAATGTACTCAGCTTCAGCAGTAAATGTAGCAATTGAAGTTTGTATCTTACTCTGCCAAGAACTAAACAATTGCCTAGGAATTGGCAACCACCAGAAGTGGATTTTCTGGTGACTTTGCATCCTGTATAGTCACTATCAGAGAAAGCAACTAATTTGCAAGAATGCCCAGTTGAATACCAAAGACCTAGTGATTGGGTACCTTGCAAATATCTAAAGATCCTTTTGACTGCAATCAAATGGGATTCTTTAGGTGCAGCCTGAAATCTAGCACAGGCACATGTTGCAAACATAATGTCTGGTCTGGAAGCTGATATGATCAATTAGAGCAATCTGTAACAATTATATGAACAATTCAAGCAAAATACAAGCAATTGTAATCAAATCATGCAAAATCAACAAAATTCATATTTCATTGATAGCAAAGACGATTACAAATGATAGAGAGCAGTTCTCATAAAAACATACAACTACTTGCAATCTATACTACGTCTATGCTATTTATACTAGAACCTAAGGAACTAAATTTACACAAAAAGTCCCTATACTAGTATAAAATACAAAACTTAGACAATAAAGACTAAATGTTAATCTTTTAAGGGACCTAACAATACTCCCCTAAGATTTACATTGTCTTCTGTCTTCAGTTCAGCTCCATCCTTTCTTTTCTTCTTTTATCTTCAATCTTGTCTTTGTCTTCATCTTATCTTCTCTGCATCCTTTGACTTCTTCTTTTATCTTGATCTTCTCTCTTCATTCTTGAATCTGTAAATCAATAATCTGTGATTTGTGCTTGAAATGAACGAAAAATGAGGGTTTTAGGTTGAAAGTTCGAGAGTTTAAAAGGTCAGAGGGTTTTACAAGGGTTTTGAAATTAGAATGAAATGAACAACACAAGTATGCTTTTTATACCAAGTAAAAAATGTTAGTCGTATAAGCACTGTACAATCGTTTAAGAACTGTTCAGTCTTATTAGGTCACAAATTTTACTAAGTGTGAGACATATGAGCACTATTCAGTATTAAACGGCCAGTCGTATGAGTACTGTTTGGTCGTATAAGGTCAGTCGTATGACAACTATTCAGACATATAAGGACTGTTCAGTCATATAAGAACTGTTCAGTAGTATAATGATTCTGAAATGTCCACAAACCAACTCATACACAATTGTTTGAACATACGACAACTGTTCAGCCATATAACAACTGTTCATGCATTTTTGCACTTGTATTTTTCAAATCTTCCACCTGCACACTGTTTAAACAATTAGTAATATTTCATACTAATATTTAAACAATATAACATATTTTTATTTTTCCCTAAAATTTACACTTTTGACCCTCAAAAATGAACTTTTTACATTTTTTACCCTCAAAATTAAACTTTTTACATTTTTGACCATTCATATTAGAATTTTGCATTTCGACCCTCAAAATTTCAAATTTACATTTTTAACCTTCAAAGTTTAACTTTTTACATTTTGACCCTTCATCTTAGTTTCAAAATGAACAACCAAATATTTCAAAATATTTGTCTTGATTTCAACTTTTCACAGAATCTTTTCCACTTTGCTAAAAATAAGCTTTTCCACTTACTAAAAATTATGAGCTCATTTTATCATAGATAAACACATACATACTTTGAAATTAAAGCATCATCCTTTTAATTCAACATGATCATTTTTGATTTTCTGAGATTTTCTGAGAATATTCTTATTGGTTTATTACCCCCCCTAAACTTTTAAGTTTCTCAAACTTAGAAGTTTACCAATAGATCATAAGAATATCACACTTAACATTGTTATATTGCCTGCACACAAGAAAACATGCATAAAATCAAAATTAAAGCAGAATGAAAAGCTAATATTTACAATAGAATCATAGATTGCAGTGAGATCATATTAGATAAGATCAGAACATTAAAATAAAAATTATGTGGATAGTCATAGATAATGATTAAATCCTGATCAAGTGTGTTCTAGGTCAGTGACATCACAGCAAAGGAGACACAAGATCTAAGGACAGCAAATGAGTGTTTTTGACACAAACTATCAGCTCACTTACTTTTTCAATTCTTGCATGAGTATGGTAGAAGTATATGACAAGATGTGACTCATACCAAGACATAGAGGATCAACTATCATCAAGACATGCAAGAAAGCACATTTTCTCAACTTATTACCTAACAAATATGCATAATCAGAGTTCATGTTACTGAATTTAACAGAGAATGATCATGGATAACCATTTGATCAACTCTAACCATCCTTTTGAATGGGTTGTGCACATTGGCATCTTTTGCATCAAAGGAGAATATCTAGGTCTGTAATGACTTACAACAGAGGATATCTCAGTACTTCAGGTCTATGATGACTCATAACAGAGAAGTAAATGATGCTTGTAACAGATCTCATGATTAGTCACATTACCATTAGGTGTGAGCAGGAGTAGCTTAACAAGCAGTCAATCTGATAAGCTAATACACTCAAATGTACTTAGATGAATACACAAACAAGCATAAGGATGTGGGTAATCACAAGAATTTACTTGTTCAGTATACTAGCATGATAGTGTCTACACATCAAATCCTGATCATGTCAGACTTTAGTAGCGAGTGAAGTATGCAACTGATCTTACTAATGTACTATCATTTCTCACATAAGGCAAACACAGATTCATTCCTAAAATAATGAATGAAAATGAAAAGCACTCTATTTTTGGATTTTTGATTTATAATTTTCTATTTGAGTTTTGAGTTTTCTAATTTTGTATTTGTTTTTCTATAAAAGAAAGCACACACACACAAACAATCAGGCAAATAACTATGAAAAGTTACCCTTATGAAATATCAGATTTAGGAAAGTATTTAATCATGAAAAGATTCAAATTTGTAACCAGGGTTACACATGGTTAATAAGTCCAATTGACTCCACTAAATACTCAAACCTTCCTGGTAGAAAAGCTTTAGTAAATAGGTCTGCCAACTGTTTTTCAGTTGCTATTTGAATCAAAATGATTAAACCTTTTTCAGAATTATCTCTTAGAAAATGATATCGAATTTCGATATGTTTTGTTTTTGAGTGTTGAACTGGATTAGCTGTAATGAACATAGCAGCAGTGTTATCAATGTAAATGGGTGTTTTAAGAAAATTGAACCCATAATCTAGCAGTTGGTTTTGCAACCAAAGTATTTGAGAACATCCTGCTGATGCAGCTATGTACTCAGCTTCTGCAGTTGAGACAGAAACATTTGTTTGTTTCTTACATTGCCATGAAACTAATCTGGGTCCAAGAAACTGACAACCACCCGTTGTAGATTTTCTATCTTGACAACATCCACCATAATCACTATCTGTGTATCCATGTAACTCAAAATTACCTTCGTAAGGATACCAAAGCCCTAAAGCTGGTTTACCTTTGAGATACCTGAATATTCTTTTGACAGCAATTAAGTGAGATTCTTTCGGGTCTGATTGATACCTAGCACAAACACATACATCATACATTATGTCTGGTCTTGATGCAGTAGAGACATCAAAGAACCAATCATAGATCTGTATAAAGTTTGGTCTACTGATTTTCCTTTAGGATCAGGCTCAATCTTGGTGTTTACGTCAGCTGGAATTCTTATGGACTGACAATCATGCAGTTTGAATTTCTTCAAAAGTTTATCAACAAATTTCTCCTGATTGATAAAAATACCATCTGCAGATTGTTGTACTTGCAATCCAAGAAAGAAATTGATTTCTCCCATAGAACTCATTTGGAAACGAGATTTCATGATTTCTTCAAATTCATTGCACAGAGTTGGACTGGTAGAACCAAATATGATATCATCTACATACACTTGCACACATAAGAGATCATCATTATCCTTCTTTATGAATAAAGTAGGATCGATTTGTCCTCTTGTGTATCCATGTTGAATCAAGTGTTGAGATAATGTCTCATACCAAATTCTAGGAGCTTGATGTAGGCCATATAAAGCTTTGCTAAGCTTATATACTCGATGTGGAAATTCTGCATCCTCAAAGCCCGGAGGTTGCTTTACATACACATCATCAGTGATTGGACCATACAAGAATGCACCTTTGACGTCCATTTGATACACCTTGAATTTCATGAATGATGCATAAGCCAGGAAAACACGAATAGATTCGAGTCTTGCAACTGGAGCAAATACTTCATCATAGTCAATTCCTTCTTCCTGTGTGTATCCTTGTGCAACAAGTCTTGCTTTATTTCTTATTACAATGCCACGATCATCAGTTTTTTTCTGAACAACCATTTTGTGCCTATGGCATTTTCTCCTTCAGGTAATTCCACTAACTTCCACACTTCTTGTTTTCGAAATTGAAGAAGTTCTTCTTGCATAGCTTCAATCCAACCATTGTCCTGTAATGCCTCGGTGACATTTTTAGGAACAATCTGAGAAAGAAAACAAGAGTATAAACAAACATTTGCATGTTCAGATTTACTCCTAGTAGTTCTTTCATTCAGAGGATCAATAATCTGTGATGTTGGATGGTTCTTGTGGATACGAGATGTCGGAATCTCATTTCCTTGAACATTAACATCAAGATTGGTTTGGTTCAAGTTAGAGAGCTGTTGCAATAAGGTAGAAGAATGTGGATTGAAATTTGGAACTTGAGTTGGTGAATTGAGAAAGTAATCCAAGTTACTATGATCAATTGCATCTCTAGAAATGGAAGATGTGCCAGACTCAGAATGTCCAATTTCTGTACCATCATTAGGAATAGGTTGTGATTCTTCTTGATCTGCTGAAACTGAATGATCTGAAGCTGAAGCATCATGAACATTGTCATTAAATTGGATTGTTGAATCCTTGACAAATGAAAAAATGGATAATCTGGGCGAGCATCATCTGAATCATCAGAATCTGAATCATCACTGAAAGATCCAAGATCTCCTCTTGAGTTCTTCTTACCTGAAAAATCATCAGATTGATTAAACAAGTGAGATTGAAATGAGTTTGACAAAGAATCTATATCAAATAACCATGCAGGACCATTTGAAACTGATGGAAAGAATTTTCCAGAAATTTAACGTTGAATGTTTCATTAATAGTATTTGTCCTAGAGTTATAAACTCGATAGGCTTTGGAAACTGACGAATATCCAACGAAAAATCCATGATCAGCTTTTTCTTCAAATTTTCCTAAATGATCACTTGAGTTTAAAATCATAACTGGACAGCCAAATGATTTTAAAAAGTTTATGTTTGGTTTCCTGTCAAATATTAACTCATATGGAGTTTTCTTTTTATCTTTAACAAGAAAGATTCTATTCTGAACAAAACATGCTGTTGATATCGCTTCGTCCAGAAAGTGATTGGAATTTTAGCATCAGCTAACATAGACCGGGCAGCTTCAATCAGAGTTCGGTTTTTTCCTTTCAGCAACTCCATTTTGTTGTGGAGTTCTGGGAGCACTGAACTGATAAACTATCCCTTTTTCTGCACAAAAACAAATCAATGTTAGCATTTTTAAATTCAGTTCCATTATCACTTCTTATTATCTTTACTTTTTGTTCAAGTTGATTTTCAACTTTATTAATGAATTCTTTTAGAAGATCTGCAGTTTCAGATTTAGCTTGAAGAAAGAAAACCCATGAAAATCTTGTATAATCATCTATGATGACTAAACAATATGATTTTCTACCAATACTCCTAACATTAGTTGGTCCAAAAAGGTCCATATGTAACATCTGGAGTGGTTTGGTGTTTGAGTTTATCAGTTTGGACTTATAAGACACTCTATGTTGTTTTCCCTTCAGACATGCTGAGCAATGATCAGTTGTTGAAAACTTCTTGGAAGGAAGTCCAATAACATGATTTCCTGCTACAAGCTTGTTCATATTTTTGAAGTTGGAATGACCAAGACGTCTATGCCAAAGCTGGCTTTCATCATTTGAAGCTTTAGCAATCAGGCAAGTAGTTTCAGTTGCAGGATCCACTTGAGACATATCCAATTTGTATACATCTCTATCTCGAGCAGCTTTAACTATCACCCAGTCGTTGTTAATCTGAAAACCTGGTTTCAAGACATAACAGTGAGATTCATCAAAAAGAACAGAATAAGATTTGTCACAAATTTTGGATACACTTAGAAGATTAAAGTTCAACTGGGAGCAAAAGTTGACTTTATCAAAACTGATAATCCCATTGGACACTGTTCCCTCTCCTGTTATCTTTCCACCTGCATCACCTCCAAAAGCAACATGAGTACCATCCTTTAACTTAAAGTCTTGCAACAAGGCTTGATTGCCTGTCATATGCCGGCTACACCCACTGTCAACATACCATGAGTTGATTGATCTCCGCGGGCGTACCTGCAGTCAAAAACATTTAAGGTGAGTTAGTAACCCAAGCCGAGATGGTCTTGGGCTTGCCAAACTTGTCAACATTGTAAATTGTTTGAAATGAAGTTTGTTGACATCTGGTTTCTTTTGAATTTTAACATGTTCAAATCCTTTTTGAGAAACCAACTGATTATCTCTTTGTGATTTTGATTTCAAAGCATTATCAAGAAATCTTGAACTCTTGTATGAATCATTAGAGAATGTTCCTTGGTTTATTCTCATAGATCGAGGAATAACTTTTCTTGATGGTATTGCTGTGATTTGACAAAATCAGAATTATTTCTTCTGAAAGATCTCAAACCCAAGGAAGATTGTTGTTGTGAAAATTTAAATCCAATATTTTGATTTCTTATAAATTGTGGATTTACAAAGCCTTGATTATTGAACTCCTTCCTTGAAGAGTTCTTCCTGAAGTAACAATCATTGGTATTCTGATTTCTTTCATCACACAAAGCACAGTATTTGTTAAATAACACTCAGCTGTTGTGTGATTTGTCATATCACATATGTAGCAATACTTGTTAAAGTAACATTCTGAAATGTCATGATTGTACATGTCACATATATCATAATACTTTTAGAATGTTTAAACAACATTTTATTAACCCTTGATGTTGAAGCAATATTTGATTCTTGTTTAAATTTTGGGTTAGGCAATTTAATTTGTTGTTTAATTGGTGTGAATTTGGTCTTTTGATCTTTAGGATTTTTCTTTTGAACTTGAACAAAATTCTTTGACTCCTTTGATTCAAATCTTTTATACACAGCGGAAGTCTTATAATCTGAACTTGTTCTCAGATCAGAGTTAGATTTGATCTTAGGTGCAGTTGTTATTTTGTGTTTGTGTTCAAGTCAAAAGTTCTAGCAGATACAAACTTCACAGGTTTAATTTGAGTATTGTTCTGTGACTGATTAATTGATTCAGTTTTCTTTGCTTTTGCAGCTTTTCTTCGTCTTTGATTTCTCAATCTTGATGAAGTTTTCTTGCTTTGAAGTTTAGTTGAGTCTTGAGAAGATTCCTTTTGACACTCTTGTACTTCAGTTAGTTCATTTGAACTTGAATCATCAGAAATATTATTATCTGTTTTAGCTTCTTCACATTTTCCTTTAAGTTTGTTATTGAATTCAGTAGATTTTTCGCTCATTTGTTTACTTTTTTCAATAACAGTTTCACCTTTTGGTACAAACAGCTTCTTTTGCTTTTGTTGAGGTTCATACGATTTGACTTTGATTGGATGACCATTTTTTATCTTGTCTAAGTCAGTTTCTTTATAAACTTCAACATTTTTCTTTTTAAAGTTCTTTTGATCTTGAAATTCTTTCAGTTTAGCTTTGTTTTCTGGTGAATGATCATGTGTATTGAAATTCTCTGGTAATGTTTTTGAGATAGATTCAGGCATAGGTTCATGTGTGAATCCTAGTCCTGTTTTATCTTGTCATTTCTTGCATTCACCAGTTGCTCAACAATTTTCTTTGAGCTTTTGACTTTGGCTAAATCTATTTGAGTTGCTACATGTGCCAATTTTTCTTGTTCAAGTGTTTTGTTCATCTCTTCAAGTTGTTTTTGCAAGTTCAAGTTCTTTAATAGTTGTTCAAGTGTTTTGTTCAAGCTGTAAGGTACATCAAGGATCCATCATACACCTGTAAAGGGTTTCATCAACCGCTTTACCTTTCTGATCAACATCCAGTTGTGTGGTGTTGCTCATGGGAGTAGAACAGGGCTTACAGTTTTGTAAAACAAACTTATTCAACAGATCTTTTTTGTATATTTGGAATGATGAATAAAGATTCCATGAGCCCTTTGTTTGATTTGTAACCCTAGAAAGAACTGTAATTCTCCCATAGCACTTATTTCAAACTTTTGCTTCATTAGCTTAGTGAATTCATCACACAACTGTGGATTAGAGGATGCAAAAATTATATCATCAACATAAATTTGAACAAGGAGCTTATGCTGTCCCACAGTCTTTATGAATAAAGTTTTATTAATGGTGCCTCTAATGAATTTATTGTGTAGAAGAAAAGTTGATATTGTTTCATACCAGGCTCTAGGAGCTTGTTTCAGCCCATAAAGAGCCTTATCAAGCTTATACACCCAATCAGGATGTTTATTGTCCTCAAAACCTGGTGGTTGACACACATAAACTTCCTCTTTTATTTTACCATATAAAAATGCACTTTTGACATCCATTTGATAAACTTTAAGACTGTGAAAGGCAGTATAAGCTAAAAACAATCTAATTGCCTCCAGTCTGGCTACAGGGGCAAAGGTTTCATAATAATCGATGCCTTCCTCTTGTGCAAACCCCTGAACAACCAGCCTGGCCTTGTTCTTGACAATTTGGCCCTTTTCATCAGTTTTGTTCCTAAACACCCATTAGTGCCTATTGCACACTTACCTTGGGGTAAAGGAACAAGCTCTCACACTTGCTATTTTCTGAACTGAAGAAGTTCAAGCTGCATTGCTTCAACCCATCCATTGTCTCATAAGGCAACATGATAATTCTTTGGCTCTTGCTGACTGATGAAGAAAGCATAGAAGTAGAAATTGGACAACTGACTTCTAGTTGAAACTCCAGCATTGATATCACCAATGATTTGAGACATTGGGTGATTCTTCAGCTCTTGATAGACTATAAGATCAGTGCAAGTGTTTGTAGGACCTTCAGCAGCAACAGATGGTGATGAAGATTCTTGAAACCATGTAGGAGATGGCAGCTCAAATGAAGTAGAGCATGCAGAAATCTCATCAGCATTTGTTGTGGATGGAGCTGCTGAAGCTACAGGAGCATCAGGTTTAGTGGACTCAGGCAGATGGTCACTAAACCTGAAAAGGTGAGTACTGACTACATCATCATCAGTACCACCAGATGGAGAACTGTTGACAGGAACAACAGCTGAAGGTTGATAAGGAATATATTGCAGTATGTCCAGATTAAACAACTCCATAGGGTTTTGTGGAATCTTGTCCTTTGGAGATTCATTGAACTTCATATGCAAAGTCTCTTCAACCATCTTTGTCCTATAGTTGAAAACTCTGTATGCCTTGCAAGTTAATGAATAACCAACAAAATACCCTGCATCCACCATTGAAGCAAACTTCTGGAGTGGATTGCTTGTGTTGAGAATGAAACAAGGACACCCAAAGGCTCTGAAGAAGGAGATCAAAGGGGCCAAATGATGGAGTACTTCATAAGGAGTCTTCATCAACCACTGATTCACTAGTGCTCTATTATGCACATAGCAAGCTGTGTTAACAGCTTCAGCCCAAAAGGTCAGTGGCAATCCTGAGTCAGCCAGCATTGACCTTGCAGCTTCAATGAGAGTCCTGTTCTTTCTCTCAACCACTCCATTCTATTCAGGAGTTCTTGGAATACCGAACTGCCTTTTAATTCCCTTTGACAGGTAGAAGTCATCAAGTGTGTGATTTCTAAACTCTGTTCCATTGTCACTCCTCACACACTTGACCTGAAGGGAATACTGCTTCTCCATAAATAACACAAAGTTCATTATAGCCTTGGCAGCTTCATCTTTGGAGTGCAAGAAGAAAGTCCATACAAATCTGGAGTAATCATCCACAATTACCAGACAGTATTTCTTCTTTGCCATACTCATTACTCTGACAGGACCAAAGAGATCCATGTGCAGGAGTTGTAAGCAGGCAGTGGACTTTGGTTCTTCTATTGGAGGGAATGAGACTTTGTGTTGTTTTCCCTTTAAACAAGCAGTGCAGTTGTCTTCACACTTGAACTCCTTCAAAGGCAACCCTCTTACTAAACCATGGCTTATCAGCTGATTCATGTTTTTGAAGTTAACATGCCCCAGCCTTCTATGCCATAGAGTAGATTCTTGAGGAGAAGTCTTGGAGAATAGGTAAGGATGTTCTTTTAGATCTATTTTCTTGGAAAGATCTAAAGCATATACTCTTCCTGTCTTGTTGGCCTTCAGGAGAGTATATTCATCCAACACCTTGTCAATCAAACTCAGAACTTTGGATGACAGAATCCGATCGTTCTGGCTTGTGAAAAGGGCAACATGGCCTTTATCACACATTTGACTGACACTCAAGAGATTGTACTTGAGATTCTCCACATGGTTAACATCATCAAACCTTATTTCCTCATTAGAAACAAAGCCTTTTCCGATGATGTAACCTTTTGCATCATTTCCAAAGGAAACAAATCCATTCTTTCCTTGAGAGTAGTCATTAAGAAGAGAGCTGCTTCCTATCATGTGCATGGATCCTCCACTGTCTACATACCAGATGCTTCTTTGGCATGTTGAAGAACCCTACAATCATCATAACAAGTTAGTTAATTTTAGAGACCCAAACCTTTTTGGTTTGGGTCTGTTCTCATCAATAGAGGCAACACTAACTGGTTGGTGATGTGTGACAGCCTGAGGTGAAGGAGATGGTGTAGAAGAGGAATCCTTTGGCTTGGATTTCCTTTTCTGTGGTTTCAACACAGGAGCATCTAATTGGTTGACTCTTCCCATTAGATGTTGAACCATCATCATAAGTTGTGTCTGATTTTGTGATAAAGCTTTCAGCTCTTCAGACATATTAGTGCTTGCTGGAGATGGATTCCTGTGTTGCACCATCTTCTTTTGAGCAACCTTAGCTGTTGCCTGATTAACCCCTACCTTCTTTTTGGATTTCCTTTTGGGCTTAGGGTTTCAGGTTTGGATGTTGCTGATACAAACTTGGACTCAAACTCAGTTTTCATTTCATTCATTTTCTCTTTAATTTTCTCTTTTTGTTTGAGTTTGAATCCTCTTTTATACCAGCAATCATTAGTAAGATGATTGAACAAGCCACATATTTCACATGGCTTCTTCTTCATCTTATGTTGATCATCTACTGAAGAAAATGAAACTGCTGATGACTTGTTCTTCAACTGTTTGCTGTCAGTACTTGCAGTTTTCTTCCTTGCAGTACTTGCTTTCCTGACATCCTCTTCAGTAGTCTTCAAACCCTTTCTACTGGCAGTTTTCTTCTCTTCAGTACTGGCAGTAGTTGGGGTTTGAACTTCAAGTGTTATCACTTGCTCTCCAGTACTTTCAGTATTTCTAGAGACAACACCTGAGTTGATCAACTCTTTGATCATGTGACAGTCAGCATTTGAACCATCAGCTGTTTTAGCATCAGCTGATTGGTTTTGTAAGGAATGAATGCTGACTTCTACTTCTGATGATGCTGTATCAGATAGTAGGTCACATGATAAGAAGGATTGGTTATTGCTCTCTCTATCAGATTCAACTTCTGCTCTTGAAGTAAAATCTGTAGGAGGAGCAGTGTGATTATAACCAATGCCAAACTTCACATTGGAAACAGATTGCTTACTAAGAAGCATTTCAAAACCCTTGCAGGATTGTACCCATCGATCACACTCTACCTGGGTAGCTGCAAGTGTTTCGTTGAGGTCTCTATACTTCTCTAGAAGTACCTCTTCCCTAGCCTTATCATCTTTGATTTGGCATTTAAGCTTATAAATCTCATCATTTTTATCATTAATCACAGCCTCAAATTCAGCTTTTCTTTTGGAAATGGTTTGCTCTAGCTCAAGGTTTTTATCAATTAAAGCTACATTTGCCTCTCTAATAGAAGCAAATGCTGCTATGCATGAATCAGAACAAAGCTTGGCTTTAGCCTCAGAAGATTCCTGTGATGAAGCATTTGAGGATGAACCATCAGCAGACTCCAGGGCCATGAGAGCAAGATTCCCAAAAGGATGATCACCACCATGTTGACCAGCACCTTGGAATAGTTGTTCTTGACCAGATAAATCACCTGGTAAACTACTCCAGTCAACAACTCCTGGGGGTGAAGAAGCTGTGTTGTTGAGGTTAGGGTTGATGATGAGATTGGGAAGATTGAGGCTCAGGGAGAGCATGTGGTTGCTGAGCAGGGGGTGCTTGAACTTAACTTGGCTGAGGCATGTAGTAGCAGGGGTATGGGTATGACATATGACCCTGAGGCATAAAGTATGCAGGTGATGCCTGTGCTGGTGATGGATGACTGGAACTGGTGGAGTGTTGCCCTTTGTGCTGTGAGCTATTGCTTGGAAAAGTCACAAAGGGTGCAGAGGTGTTAGATCCAGATGATCTACATTCTCTAGCAAAGTGTCCAAGCCTCTGGCACATGTGACACCTCAACTTGCTCTTGTCAAAACCAACTTTGGTTTTGCCAGAGAGACCAGAAAATTTCCTCCCAGTTCTCTTGTAGAACTTTTGAGATCTGATATTTATCATAGCCATTTGACTCAAAATATCCATCTCTTCCAGATCATCATCTGGAATGTTCTTCAAGTCCCCCATCAGAAAGCACAAGTTATCACTGCTACCTCCTGAACTACTATCAACACCAACAAAAGCATGTTAAGAATTGGTAGAGAAATCAATATGCTCATCATAGGCACTCTCTGATGCAGCATATTCTGACTCTTGACCGATCAAGGCAGTATTGCCTAATACAAAGTCATCAGTGAGCTCGCCAGGTGATGACAACTTCCTTTTCTGTTCTATCTCTCTCTCAAATGTAAGCAGTTTCCCATAAAGTTGGGTGAGAGATAGAGTGCTCAAATTCACACTTGAGCGTAGGACAATGGTATAAGTGTCCCATCTCTTAGGCAGGGATCTGAGGAATCGGTTGTTCATCTGGCTATTGGAATACTCTTGTTTGACCATCTTCAACTCAGAGATCAAACATGAGAATCGCTCAAATTGTTAAGTCAGAGTCTCACCCTTCCTATGAGAGAATGTCTCATATTATTGGGCGAGGATTTCCCTTGTATTTGCTAAGACCTCATCGGTTCCTCCAAATTGTTCCTTCAGAGCAACCCAGAGATCATGAGCATTTTCATGATGCATGAGCCCAGCATAGATTTCATTAGGCAGTGCCAAGGCCAGAATTCCATGGGCTTTAGCATCAATCTTGAACAGCTTAAGATCTTCGTCCGAATACTGATCGGGTTTCTTCGAAACCCTCTCATTTGATTCAGGAACGCTCACCATCGGCTTGTATGGTCCATGTACCACTGACTTCCAACAACCAGCACTGTTGATAGACAAGTGGTGGAGCATACGACATTGTCAGATGTTATACTCACTCCTCACAAGCATCAGAGGCTTGGTTGAGGAGCCAGTATTGTGAGGATCGTTTGTTGGTGTCTCCATTTCAGATTTCAGTCAAATTCAAGGTAAACAAAACAAATCTAGCTCAAAAACCACAAGAACCTCAAGTTTAACGGCCAGAAGCAGCAGAAACTCTATCTCTATAACTAATTCTTGCAAATTGCTAATTCGATCAAACATAGATAGCAATAGAGCAGTTTCAATGATCAATTGTTAAATCGATCAACGATTAACCAGCTCTGATACCATTTGACAGGATCTTAGCCTCTAGTTTGATCAATTAGGTTGTATTCGCAGCGGATTTAGTACAAGAATTAGAACAAACAAGCAAGAACACAATAGATTTAGCAATAAAACAGTAAGTTATAGAGAAAGATAGAAGTTCTGCAAAAGAGAATATTTCATTCAATACATGCTTCGACAGCGGCTACAATTAGGTCATCTTCCTTATATAGGAAAGAATGACGTCAGCTGATGTCACTTGACAGTGACATCAAACCGTTATTAACAAACTACTGATAACAAACTAAACTACTGAAGATGTCACAACAGCTGACATCTTCTTACAAAATGCTAAGTGTCAAACTATTACAAGAACTTAAAAGAAACTACTGATAACTACAATGACTGAAGAACAAACTCTTCAGTCGTTTTACAAACTACTGAAACATAAAAAGAAACAACTGAAAAGGAAACCATCTCAACGACTGAGGAATACTTCTTCAGCTGTTGTGACAAACTCTAAAGCTTCAACACTTGTCTTTAGACTTTGACTTCAGTTGTTTCATCAGCTGATGACTTCAGTAGTTATCATCAGCTGATGTCTTCAGTCTTTGTCTTCAGTCTTTGTGTATCAGCTGTTGATCTTCAGTACTTCAGTCTTCAGCTGTTGATCTTCAGTACTTGAGTCTTCAGCACTTGAAGCTTCAGTACTTGAGTTCTTTAGTACTTGAGCTTCAGTAGATGAGTCTTCAGTACTTGAAGTCTTCAGCTGTTGATCTACAGTTCTTTGATCTTCAGCTGTTGAAGTCTTCAGTCTTTGTCAACTGCTGATGAAGCTTTCAGCAGTTGTTATGATGTCTTGTGGGACTTAGAGGTTTTTCTGATCTGGCACATTGGTTCTTTTGGTCCAACAAAAGGTACAAGGGATGATCTTCAAACCAACCACTCAACCTCAACCTGAACCAATTCCCTAACCTTTCACCATCAAACCTGAACCCTACACACCTGAGCCTACAATAGTATCCATACCAGCTTCCTCACCACAACCACCCAAACTACCCGTCCTCCAACCCAAAACACTCTCCAGAATCACAACACCACATCCTACCCAACAAACTTCCAAACCATCCCCTCAGCCTTCTAAACATCTCTCCTTAGAAGAGTTTAAGGCAATCAAGACGAAGCTCATCAACTGCACAACACTGAGCAACATCTCTTGTGAGGAAGATTCTGTCAAACTGACTTATGTTGATGGATCTTCATGTTCCATCGTTAGAGATCAATTCCTTGATCATCCTAGAGGAACACTGGACCAAGCTTCTATACTTCTTGGTCTTAACTCTGATTCCTTAAACGATGAAGAGAAGAAGCTAAGAAGAAAGCTGGTGACTCTACTGGATACAAGGAGAGCGGACAAGATTCCTAGTCCACCCATCATGCCTAGAAAGAAAATCATCCAGTGGAGGTTTAATGAAGTCTCTCATAACTTTGTTATGGAGAGAGAGAATGGAGAGACCAACAGGTTGAATACCTCCTCTCCGTTACACTCCAGCAGATTCGATATTGCTGAGTTAGCAGAGAAATCATTCTCCAATCCCTCCAGCTCCGAAACTGCTGCTCACATTAGAAGTCATCTTAGCAGCCTTCATCTTGTTGAGCTAACTGTAAAAGCAAAGATTACAGAAGAGCTGAAGCTGAGAGAGAACGAAGCCAAGGAGAGGTCAACCTCCACAGATAAAGTGTTTTTACAGATGGTGGAAGGCCCCGAATTAGAACCAATAGTCAGATAGGATTACGACTATAGGTCCCATCAATTAACTCTTTTTAGAGGGACCCAACAGAGGGTGCATATCATTCAAAAAGACATACTGGATCTCCTGTCCACGTATGATTTGTACAAGCTGCTTAGCACCACGTCGGGGAAAAACAAAGAAACTGATAAGTATTTGCTTTCCCTGGTGCTAAAAGTTTTGAGAAGCAGGAACAAGTGAAGTTTTGGTAGCATCAGCCTAGGGGGAGTTTGTTGGATCAAGAAGAAGGCTGGTGCAACCAAAACCAAATCACTTAGACTATTTTTTGGTGCATCTAATAAAGGACTTCCGAAGCTAAGTGTGGAACTTCTAAAAAAAGAGTTCTTTTGAGGAAAGCATAATATGGACTTTCGAAGAGACACTCTTCTTCCGGAGACAAAGTATTCACTTCCGAAGATCAAGACTTAGAAGAAAAGATCAGAAGTCAACTTCCAAAGTATGAAGAAAAGATGAAGTCCTCAAGGCTTGGAAGAAGTAGCCTCTTCCGAAGTATAGGTGGCTTCGGAAGAACTTGTTCTTCCGAAGCCAACTAACCTTCGGAAGACAGTACTATGAACCAGTGGACATAAGTATGGTCCTCCTGACACTCTACTACAGATCTCTGATATACTACATGGCGTTTTCTCAAAGGCCATGTAGTTGACCATACTTTATTCCATTGTTCACCTTTATTAGTTAATACAGTTACTAACTTTAGTTAGTAACAAAAGATAAGTCATGGACATGTCATGACTACCATATCTTAGATAATACTTTATCTAAGATACCTTAACTCTAGAATTGTAGTATATGCTTTAGTCATAGGTTCCCAGCTGGTATCAAAGTATATCCGGCTGTAGGTAGTAGTATATATAGTTTCTCATTGTTACTCATGAAGATAAGCCTGTAAGAGTCTTGTAACACTTTGAGTTGAGAAGTAATATATACAAGTACCTTGAAAATTATATCTTTATGCTCTTAGTTACTTAGTATATTATTATCAGCTCTTAGAAAAGACTCTGAATCATCTTATCCGAGTGTAGTATAAGTGAGTTTGAGAGAAAAACCAAGTTTAATTGACAAAACCGATCCTGCAAAGATGCCTGTTGAGGATTTGGATGATAAAATTAAAAGGGTTAACTTAGGGTCAGCTTCACAAACATCTATTTCAGAACCTAAACAGTCTAAATCAATGAACCCTAAATGTGTAAATCATCAAAATCCTAATAAAATGAAAGCAAAAGTTGTTCAAAATGTCAAAACAATTAAGTTTGTTAAAGAAGGTGAAACATCTAAAAAGGAAGAGAAACTACCAAGCCCCCGACCAAACTCAACCCTACATCAAAAGTTTCCTCAAACTGTCGAAGGGAGATCCTGCTACAGTTGTGGAAAACGAGGACATATTTCTCCAATTGTCCTTACTATCAGACACCTAAAAGGAAAATTGAACTTTATGATGAAAACCAAGATTTTCTAAAAGTAGATCTAATAATTCTCCAAGATACCAAAGGCCATACAGACAAGCTCAAAGTGAAGCTATGCCACCTCAGGTTAAACCAAGGACTATTAGTGAACCAAAAGTTCATACCATAAGCCAGTCGTCTGTTTATCACAAACATGCCTTACACAAAACTGGCTTATGGAAGAAAAAATCAAGTAATATGTCTGATAGTGATAACAAGAAGAAGAAAGACGTGTCCTCATCCTCTGAAGGTCAGTGGTTTGAGTTCATGATGTGTGATACCTCTGGGACACCCAAGCTAGTTAAGGCTTGGGTCCCAAACATGAATTAATCATTTCCTTGTATGTGCAGGGTGTCCGCTACAGCGCTATCACTAATGCCTGGATTATTGATAGTGGGGCTTCCAAGCACATGACCGGGAATTCGTCCCTTATTTTCAATGTCAATCAAATTAAAGGGGGACACATATCATTCGCTGGGAATAAAGGAGGTTACATCATTGTACAAGGCGAAATGGGAAACGAGAAATGAAGTTTGACAAGGTCAACTACGTTCAGCAATTGCAAAACAACTTGTTTTCTGTCTCCCAAATTTATGATAAGGGATTTAATGCTGTGTTTGACAACAAGAAACTCTACATACTGAAAAAGGAGTATGTCATCGAAGAGGATAAAGTTCTAATGTCGGCTTCAAGATATAACGACCTGTATGTCTTGGACCTATCAAAGTCTCCATAACTGAGTCTACTGCTCAATGCTTCTTGTCAAAAGCTACTGAAAGGGTTTCAGTTTCCTAGCACAGAAGAATAGGACACATCAATCCCAGGAAGATGAACCATATGGTTCAGAATGATCGGGTGGACAGAGTTACTGTCAAAAACTTTCAGCTTCCAGACTTCTGCATAGCATGCAAGAAAGGGAAACAGACAAAGAAGTCTTACAAGTCAAAAAAAGTTCATTATATCAAGATTCCTCTTGAGCTTCTGCATATGGATCTGTTTGGCCCTGTCAGCACAAAGAACATAGCTGGTGAGGTACTGCTTTGTGGTGACGGATGATACTCAAGATTCTCATGGTTGATGTTTCTGAAAGCTAAATCAGAGACATTTGAATCATTCAAACATCTTGTTACCACATTGGAGTCACTCTACAAGCTGAAAGTAAGGAAAATACGTTCAGACAACGGGACAGAATTCAAGAATCAGTGGATGGAGGCATTCTGTCAAGAGAAAGGGATTATTAATCAATTCACTTCTGCCTACACTCCACAGATGAATGGAGTTGCTGAACGGGAGAATAGGAGCTTGATAGAAACACCAAGGACTATGCTAGCTAACTCAAAACTGCCTGTTCAATTCTGGAACGAGGCAGTGACTACTGCATGTTATACTCTAAATCGGGTCTTAGTGGTCAAACGTCATAGAAAAACTTGTTATGAGTTGCTCCAGCAACGTAAACCAACTTGGAGTATTTGGAACCATTTGGCGCACCCTACATGCTGCTAATGAAAAATCAGTCAGGGAAGTTCTGTGAGAAGGCAGAGAAGGTATCTTCCTTGGATACAGTATACTAGATAAAAGGGTTTACAATAACTTAGCTGGTCAGGTACAAGTGTGGTGTACTGTTGATGTACAAAGATACACCACCCCCCTGCGGGAAAAGGGCCTTCCTTTTTCTTTGACTACGATGGATTCTTTAAGCCCTTCAATCTACCTCCTTCCCATTCTGATGATGTGTTGGCTACTCACATGACGTACGATGTTCTTAACACTCCTACTCGAGACTTGACATCATCGGCTCCATTAGAAGGTTCGCTAGTTCTTCAGGGGAAGAACTAGAGATAAGTGATTCCTCTGATGATGACGATGCTGAACCTAAAAATGTGAACCAGGAGGAACAGGTTCCCACTACTGAAAGTACACCAGCATCTGATCATGATGCAACTGGAACTTCTGAACCCCATACTCCAACAGCCAAAGAAACTGAACCTGGGATTCTGAATCTGGATGATGAAGTAGCAGTACCCACCACTCCTGGAATTTGAGTTAATGTGCATCATCCCCTGGACAACATCATCGGGGATATTCTATCGGGAGTTCAGACAAGAAATCATCTATACTCAGCTGATTATGCTGCAGTCATGGAAAAGGGATATCTATATGATGGTGCTTATAGATGTTTCATGTCTCAAGTTAAGCCAAAGTATGTAAGTGAGGCTTTAAAATATGAGGCATGGGTAAGTGCGATGCAAGAAGAACTCCTTTAGTTCAAGAAGTTAGGAGTCTGGACTTTGTGGACAGACCAAAAGGTGCAAAGGTGATTGGCACTAAATTCGTTCTTCGGTGTAAGAAAGATGACCAAGGGGTCATAATCAGAAACAAGGCTCGGTTGGTTGTTCAAGGGTTCAGGCAAGTCGAAGGAGTCAACTACAATGAAGCGTTTGCACCTGTGGCAAGGATGGAAGCAATTTGAATCTTCCTAGCCTATGCATCCTATATGAAGATCAAAGTTTATCAATTGGATGTGAAAAGTGCATTCCTTCATGGTGAGATCCGTGAAACGGTTTACATCAGTCAACCCGAAGGATTGAGGATCCTTATCATCGGGATAGAGTTTATAAACTTGACAAGGCTTTGTACGGGCTCCATCAAGCCCCTCGAGCCTGGTATGAGAAACTCTCCACTCATCTGCTGAAACATGGATTTCACAGAGGTGTAATTGACTGCACGTTGTTCATCAAAGAAAAAGACGGTGATTTACTACTGGTGCAAATATACATGGATGACATAATCTTCGGTTCTAAAAACGAAGCTTTATGTAAAGAATTTAAATCAGTAATGAAAGCTGAGTTTGAAATGAGTGACATGGGAGAAATGAAGTTCTTTCTTGGGTTACAGGTGGATCAGACACCAAATGGAATCTTCCTACATCAGACCAAATATATAGGAGATATCCTTAGTCGGTTCGACATGGAGAATGCAACGGTTGCTGGAACTCCACTTGCCATGAACCACGATGTGGCACCCGACGAAAATGGTGATCTTGTCGATGCCACTATGTATCTAGGAATGATCGGATCTCTCATGTACCTCATAGCTTCTCGTTCTGATATTATGTACCCCACGTGTCTCTGCTCCAGATATCATGCAAAAACAAAAGTAAATCATCTGATTGGGGTAAAAAGGATCTTTCATTATCTGAAGGGTACTCCAACACTTAGGTTGTGGTATTCTCATAATGATGACTTTGAGCTTACAGCGTATAGTGATTCGGATTATGGTGGTTGCAAGATGAATTACAAGTCAACATCAGCGGGATGTCAGTTCTTTGGAAGACGATTAGTCACCTGGCAGTGTAAGAAGCAGACGTATGTTGCTCGGTCAATATGTGAAGCTGAATACGTTGCCACTGCAAGTTGCTGTTCACGAATCATTTGGATTCAATAGCAAATGCGAGACTACGGTTTGCAATTTTCTAACACCCCTATTTTGTTGATAATTCCGCGGCTATTGCTGTCACTAAAAATCCAGTCCAACACCCAAAAACTAAACACATCGGAATTAAATATCACTTTATACGTGTCTGTTTTGAAAAGTAATGAATCGATGTTGTTAAAATAAACACGGATTTCCAACGCCCCGACCTCTACATAAAAGCTTTTGATAAACCTCGATTTCAGTATCTACTAGAGGTCAATGACGTTAAAAAGAAAGATGATGTGATTCCATACGAATTAAGTTCATAGTCCGACTCTAGGTTCTGTTTTTTATTTTTTATTTTTCTTTATTTTCTTTCTTTCGTTAAAATTCAAAAACACAAAAAGATTTTCGGTTTTAGAATTTTAGGGGGAGAATAG
This sequence comes from Flaveria linearis, assembly GCA_024085815.1. Taxonomy (NCBI): domain Eukaryota; kingdom Viridiplantae; phylum Streptophyta; class Magnoliopsida; order Asterales; family Asteraceae; genus Flaveria; species Flaveria linearis. The sequence continues at coordinate 36,342,979 of CM044017.1, read as the reverse complement.
TTTGGTTTCAGTAGTTAGTATTTAACTACTAAAAAAAATGAGGGCGGGCAGATAATGTGAAAAGCAAAAGCATAAAATATGTGAAATCGATTCAAGATAATGAAAAATAATAGTACACAAGCATCAAATCGTTTGGGACACCAAAAGGATTTAAATGTACTTCAATGTTATATTCAAAGTTACAGAAAATTATAAGTCTAAGAAGTCAAAGACTAATGAGTTGAAAAATAATAGTAAGCTAGTCTGCTACTGTGGTTACATAGAGAAAGTAGAGCTAGGGGTTGCAAGTCCATCATATTATGTGTTGCTAGATTCAACACAATAGATAAGTAGACTTCATTAGTGAACAAATGTGAAACTAAATCATTCAACAGGATGTGGGTTTCAATCTCATCCCTGGTTAACACAATCAACTTTTTTCCAATAAGGGGTGAAGAGCAAAATGACGCCACAAATTTGTGCGGACGACCATAAAAATGAGCAAAATGCATGAAAAATGTGAAACACAATCAAGATAATGACTGATGTTGTTGGTACGTTATATGTAAAATAAAATTGCTCTGACAAGAAGATAGGTTGTGTGTCTCTCTGCTATACGATGGCACTAACCTGAGGATAAGCACAAACTAAATATTCTAGAATTCATTGTTGTTTGCGCCTCTCTGTTGTGCGATGGCACTGACTTGAGGCTTGGCATCTCTTTGAAAGCTCTTAGAATAGTGTCTTCTTGTCAAAACCCATAGACTGCTCAAAAATCTCCAGAGGAAAGTTGATTAGCACATAAGTGTGGGATCCACAAATGCTTGTTGAAATAATAAACCTAAATAATCACTAATGTATGTCAAAAATCTGTGTATGGATTTAGGTGGAGAAATATACTGACAATCATCATGGCAGCATTCCCCGATAGTCAAAATCAATGTGTGCTACATAATAGCTCTAGCATGATTTCCTGTTAGTGCTACTGACTCTTAGATGAATAAGACTATGTGATTGGTGAATATAACGCTCTCTGTATCTAAGTAATCTAAATGGCCCCAAATGATTATGTTTATGTCTGTATGATTCCATAAGAATCTTTCTAGATAAGATGTAAATGCTTAATGTTGTTCTGCTCAGGGGGAGAAATCGTTTAAGGAAAGTTAAAATGTTTTCAACCCACCTCAAATGAAAAATACAAAAATATGTTTTACTTTAGTTTGTTTAAAGTTTATCTTAGTTTTGGTTATGTTTGTATCGAGTTGATGTCGGACTATGTAACAATAAGAAATCTGTGAATGTCACAAATTGAACCTAACGTTAATCTGATAAAAGCTTGTTTCTGGAATGATTAAAAGGATCACGTCTGAGGTGATCACAAAGGTTTTGAAGTTAAAGGATCACGTCATAGGTGACCAAATGGTTTTCAAGTAAAACGATCACGTCTGAGGTGATCAAACAGCTTTGATTAGAGGATCACGTCTGAGGTGATCAAAAGTTTTCAGTTAAAAGGATCATGTCTGAGATGATCAATATTCATAATGTCATGTATAAAATTTGATTTTTTGAAAGGTTGGGAAAAGTGAAGTCAAACTCATAAGAATGAGCCAATCGCACGATTGGATCATAAGTATGGACAAATCGCACGATTGGACCATAAGTATTGACCAATCACACGAATGGACCATAAGTATGAACCATTCACATGATTGGACCATGAGTATGGGTTAAAGTATACTATTGGATCATAATTATGACCTAATCATACGACTGGCTGAAGAAGTTTAAGTCATTCGTACGACTGATCCTCAATCGCAAGAATGAATCACGCGTATGGGTTCAGTCACATGACTGAAACACAAATTAGTATAAAAAGGGGCTCAGTCGGTCGTAAACCCTACACTTGACTTCAAAACTCTACAAAAACCACCGACTACCTAGACGCCATTTTCAAATTTCTTCCTGTGATTCCTACTGTTTTAGCATCGCTGACCGATTCTTTCTCATCTACAGTTACTAAGAGACTGAAAACGTATCAAATGAGGATGATTAAGCAAACCTAACTGTTCGAATGGGTTAAAACAAGAACCGTGACTGAAAACCCTAAAATAGAACACCTTAATGTAACTAAACGTGTATTTAAAAGACATTAAGTGTTATATCAAGTCCAGGCGCGTCTAATGAATCCAAACTTGAAATGAAATTGACTGTTTTGATAAAGATTCAAAATTTTGGACTCGAACAGTAGGGTATGCAAAAGGACATACGGATAAACTTCAGTCGCACGATAGAGCCAGACGCACCATTTAATCGCACTATTGAATCAATCGGTGACTCAGTCGCACGACCGACTCAAACGCATGTCATGACAAATGACAAAGTCCAGTCAGGGGCTCAATCGCACGACTGAGTTCAGTAGTATGGTTCAATCGTACAATTGAATCAGTTAGATACATTCTGTTCAAATTAAATTGTTCTTTCTTATGAACGGATCTAACATATCTGCTTCTTGTGTTATAGCAACATGGCTGAAAGATGGACCATGAGCACTAAGCACAATATATGTGCTTACCTCGACATGACTTCTAGGAATGCCTCAGATTTTACTAGTATCATTGAGTTTCCGAGTCGATCGAAGATCTACCGCGCCATTTCTACTCCCTACACACCTTATCGATCTATCCAGCAGATATTCTAGGAGAATGCCGTGGTAGATCGCTCAGTGGAGCCTTACATGATCCGAAGTTTTTTCTTCGGCCAAGACATCGACATTGGGGAGGATGAATTATGGACGGGCTTGGACTTGAGTGAGGACGGAGCCTACCCAACCAACCTACATCTCCTAACTGTTCGGGGATGTTTTATGAGCATCAAGAACACTGGCGACATGGTGTGCTAAACAAGAGTAACATGTGCCCACAGTTTAAGTATCTAGCACATGTGATCCTCAACTGCATAGCCTCCCGACGTGGGGGATTCGATGAGATGTCCGACCAAATCCATAATGCATACGTTGCACTGGTACTAAACCACCCGTTCAGTTTCTCTCGGAAGTTCTTCACGTATCTGACGGAGAACATCGGGGCGAAGGGTAAGGAAGGCTTCTGCATGTACCCGAGGTTTCTACAGATGATTATTCATGAGAAGCTTCCTCACTTGCCCAAGGAGAAGGATGATGCGGTGTCCCTGGAGGTTATGGACGACACCACATTGGGACGGATAAAGGTGTACCAGGGGAAGCAGGTTAAGCCCTCGGTTAGGACATTATTTGGTTATTTGGCCAACGTGGACTACGTGGCGCCCGCTTGAAAGAGGTGGCGTCATGATGACAGTGATTTGGATATTGAGCCCACCGTTGTTCAAGATGACGATGACGATGACGACGAGGATGATGACCAAGATGATGGCCAGGGTGGTGGAGACGCTGGCTCAAGTCAACCACAAGCCGCTGACACGTCTACTATCTCTCCACCACCTCAGCAGAGTGAATCCTCAGCTCCCGGTGGATCTAATCAAGTTGCCATCCACCAGGACTTTATGGTAGATGATGAAGAGGAGTCAGATGATGAGCCTCTCACTCGAAGAGTCGGTTGCCGAGTCGTGGCTACCAAAAAAGGGAAAGAGGCGGTTGGGGGAAGCCAAGCTGGTTTGGAGGGTTGTGATACTGATGTTACAGATCCTACTTACACACCCGACCAGCCAGTTAGCCCAGGAGGTGCCCTAATAGCCAAGGGCTCCAGGAGGAAGAGGATGGCCCAGCCTTATAAGAAGAAGGTCAAGAGGCAAAGGATTGTTCTAATTACTTCTTCTACCACCACAGCTACTACCACTACCACTGTTCCCACTCCTACCACCACTCTTACCACCATTATAGCCACCACCACTGCCACCACTACAGCCTCTACTACTCCCACCACTACTCATACATTCCCACCAACCTCACCCACTATACCCACATCAGTTCCACCTCAATCAACTCCCACACCTACTCCCATCTACACCACTTCCACCACCACACCATCTATACCCCAACCTGGCACATCCACCCAATTCCCATATCCACAGGGATCGACTCTACCTACTGTTGGGTTAGATGAGTAGTTGGCAAGCCTCAACAGGCTGGTGCTCAAGCTGCTAGCTACAGATGATCTGAGGACAAATCAGATGAATCAGCTGATAGCGGTCAACAACGCTCAGGACAAGTAGATAGCCCAGTTGATAGAGAAGAACACTGCTCATGAGAGAGCGTTAGCTCGAGCTCACCATGCCCTGACTACCCAAAACGAGCTATTGATGGCATCAGTTAAGAGGATCGAGGAAGTGGAGAAGAAGAACAAGAAACTGATGTTGAGATTGAAAGGGACGAAGGGTGAGCCCTTGAAGATAAAGGGTGATGGTGATGATGGTGGAGATGATAATGATGGTTCGTTTGATAATGAATCAGATGAAGATGATGACAAAGGAGAAAAGGAGGAAGCGGGAGGAAGAGGGAAAGACAAGAAGGGGGATGATGATGTGTAACACCCTGCTTTGAAGCCGACAGAAGAAGAAAAAGAAATAAAGTCCAAAGTCGAGGAACCAAACTCGCCAACGCACGAAAGTCGGGTAAATGGGGACATATGAAGGGAGAGGGCAGCCCTTTACCCTCTCCCCCATACTCATTTTCAGCTAAAGAAAAGAAGAAAAGAGAGAAAGAAGAGAGGAAGAAGAGAAAAGTGGTGATTCGGGCTCGAAATTCATCGTGTAGCAAGTCCAAACGAAGTTTTTCTTCTTCTTCTTGTTTGTGTGAGTTCTAGGACCCCTATTTTACTTGTTTTCAACCGATTTTGGGGCTGGAACACATAGAAACCCGTTTTTGAAAATGTGTGTGTTTGACCCATTTGGGTGTGATTATGTATAGTGTGTTTAGAATGTGATTTTGGGCTTGTGTGTGCTTGAATGGTGTCATAGTATGCTTTTCTAAGGATTAGGAGGGTTGATTTGGGCTTAGAATGAGTTTGGAAGGGTTTGGAGGTCGAAAATCGCGACTGCATTTCGGAATGAACTGCAGTCTGCGCAAGTTAGAGCTATGCGACTGGAGAGCCAAACGGCCGACTGAGGGGCGATTGAGGTTCAATCGCACGACTGGGGGTCCAGTCGCATGACAGGTCATATGACTGAGAGCCCAGTCGCATAGGTGCTCAGTCACATAGGTGTCCATTCGCACGACTGAGAGCTCAGTCACATAGGTGTCCATTCGCATAGTGTCCAATCGCATGACTGAGAGCTCAGTCACATAGGTGTCCATTCGCATAGTGTCCAATCGCACAATGAAAAGTATTATGTAATGTAAAGTGGAAGATAATGAAAAGAGGAACGAAAAGAAAGAATGCGTGCATTAACGAATGAATGAATGAAAGAAAGAAAGGCTTGCAAGCAAATGTAAGGAGGTTCACACCCAATGAAGGGTGTTAGCTCAACCGTGTGTGGGTTAGCTACCCCAGAAGGATGCACACTGGGGGTCCAATCCTTGTGATTGACCATATGCATGGGATCCTTGCCGCTTGCCCTAGGTACTGGAGTCAGCTTCATGCACAATGTTTGAGGTCTATAAAAGACCTCAGGCCTAGTAACCAGCTTTGTGCACAATGTTCGGGTTATAGCACATGGCATAGATCCGTAATGAAAGAGAAAAGATAAGTGATGAATGTACTTGCCCTAGGTACTGGAGTCAGCTTCGTGCACAATGTTCGAGGTCTATAAAAGACCTCAGGCCCAGTAACCAGCTTCGTGCATAATGTTCGGGGTAATGTACAGGTCATCAGAAGTAATGAAGGTACGAACGAACGTAATGAACGTACGAATGAATGTAATGAATGTATGAATGAAAGTAAGGAACGTACAAACTAAAGAAAGAGTTTATGAACGAATGTGAACGAATGTGAATGTTAACGATGTACGCTAAATGAACGAAAGCTAATGAAAGAATGATGAAGATAATAATGATATTATCTATGCGTACGTATGTTGTGTGACCGCATGTATGTAAAGAACGGTTTAACGAAACAAAAGTATGTTTTATTATAAAACTAGAACTCACTCAGCAATGCTGACTTTTTATGTGTTTTCAGTTGGCAGGTAGTGTTGCTGAGGATGGCACGAGGCGGCTACTCAGCTCTTTTGGGATGGCATTCTTTGTATAATGCTTTTATGATGTAATGCAACCATATATATTTTGTAATTGATGAACGTTGTATTAACTGGCAAAAGCATTTATAGTAAAATGAAAAGTTATTTCAAAGTTTCTGCTACATGATTTTTGTAATGATTATATAATGACGTGTTTTAAGTACGATGGTGACCAGCTGTGAGGTGCCCGTGAACGGGGCCTTACATGATGAGGATGATCAGGCAGGCGATGCAACTGCATCAGCCTTGACCCCATCGACCTCATTATGAACGAAGCCCGTCAAACCCGATATTCCATTCATCCTGGCTCTGATAAGATGTACATGGACCTGCGTGGTCAATATTGGTGGCCTGGAATGCAGAAAGACATAGCGTCTTAGGTTTCCAAGCGCCTTACATGTGCAAGAGTCAAAGCCGAACACCAACGACCGAGTGGTTTACTTGAACAACCCGAAATCCCTATGTGGAAATGGGAACATATATCCATGGATTTCGTAACCAAGTTACCTCATACTCCTCATGGCCATGATAGTATATGGGTGATCGTTGACCGTTTGACCAAAACGGCACATTTCATACCAATACGAGACACTTACAAGGTTTCAAGATTGGCTCGTATCTACATTGACGAAATTATGAGCCATCATGGTGTGCCATTGCACATCATATCCGACCGAGATACTCGTTTTACTTCACACTTTTGGTCTTTGATGCAAGTACTCTTGGGTACTCAATTGGATTTAAGTACAGCTTACCATCCCCAAATGGACGGTCAAATCGAACGAACAATTCAAACCCTTGAGGACTTGCTACGTCTTTGTGTCCTTGACTTTGGTGGTGACTGGGATTCGCATTTACCGCTCGTGAAATTTTCGTATAACAATAGTTATCACTCGAGTATCAAGATGGCACCATTCGAAGCACTTTATGGTCGTAAATGATGTTCACCGATCTGTTGGACTGATATTGGCTCCTGAACTTATACGAGAAACGACCGATTAAGTCTCTATAATCCGCAAGAACCTTGAAGTGGCAAGAAGTCAACAAAAGAGCTATGCCAACAAGCGACGCAAACCATTGGAGTTCCAAATTGGCGATATGGTTCTTCTTAAGGTAACACCATGGAAAGGTGTTGTTCGCTTTGGAAAAAAGGGTAAACTGGCTCTAAGATTTGTAGGACCTTTCAAAATCCTGAAAAGGATTGGGAAAGTGGCTTATAGACTGAAACTACCTTCCGACTTCGGTGGAGTTCATCCTGTGTTCCATGTCTCAAATCTGAGAAAGTGTTTGGCTGATGTAGAAGACTAATCAAGGCTCGGCAAAACATTTCAAGACTGAATAAAGACTAATTCTGAAGAAAGCTTGTGCGAAATACAGATTCACGTGAGAAGCAGCTCTCACGCGACAACTATCTCCACGCGAGAAGGACTTCCTCGCGAAAGAATTAGCCGCGCGACAAGCCTGTCGCGCGAGAACCTTAGTGTTTAGTATAAATAGCTTAGTTTTCGTCTTGTAATTAAGCTTTTGTTCATTTTATCATATCTGTACTGTGCGAAATCGCACAAGACCTTTCATAGGTTGTGTTATTCAATCAACGAATCATTTTATGATCAATTCAATCTTCTTTCACTCCAATCTTGTTTACATTCCGCATTCACAAGATTGAGATCGTGTGTTTATTGTTTTTCTGGGAGATTTAAAGGTTTTACAATTGGTATCAGAGCATTAGGCTCTAGAACCACGATTTGGAGAAGATTTGGATTGTTTTCTACTCATTTTGAAGATATTCATCATTGATCACTTGAGATTCAGATATGGTGATATTATGTTGCTTGAATTTTGAGAATTTGGACTGATTTGGACTGAATTAGTGGACTTTAGTTGAATTTTAATCATAATTAAGCTTAAAATTGAACTAAATTCATTAAAATTGGATTAAAATGAGTATAATCAGACCTATTCAGTGAATTGGAGGTGACTTTCGCTTGAACAAACAGTTGGAAAATTGATTGTGCACGAAAACTGGGATTTTCGCGTGCGAAATAATCAGTTTTCGCACAGACAGTTATTTTACTTTTTATGCGATTTCGCTTAAAGAGTAAATTGGAATTTCGCACGAATCATAATTCTCGCGCGAAAAATTGTGCCGCGCGAAAAACGTTTTCGCACGATAGCTTCTCTCGCACGAAAAGTCTGATTTTCGATTTTCTGATCAACATGTCTTCATCAACACCAAATTTGAAGCATCTTATGCCAGAGAAAACTGAGAATCTGTTTGCCGAGTTTATATCTGATGATCTCTTGGATGGAGTGTTTGCTGAGAAGGAAGAAGTTGAGGAAGAGAAGGAAGAAGTTGAATGTAAGAAGGAAGCTGAGAAGGAAGAAAAGGAAGAACCAGCTGAGGCTATGAAAGCATTCATGGTGAAAAGGGATGAAGAGCCTGAAGGAGAAAGCTCTTGGAGGTGACTTTCGCTTGACTTTCAGTGAATTGGAGGTGACTTTCGCTTGAACAAACAGTTGGAAAATTGATTGTGCACGAAAACTGGGATTTTCGCGTGCGAAATAATCAGTTTTCGCACAGACAGTTATTTTACTTTTTATGCGATTTCGCTTAAAGAGTAAATTGGAATTTCGCACGAATCATAATTCTCGCGCGAAAAATTGTGCCGCGCGAAAAACGTTTCGCACGATAGCTTCTCTCGCACGAAAAGTCTGATTTTCGATTTTCTGATCAACATGTCTTCATCAACACCAAATTTGAAGCATCTTATGCCAGAGAAAACTGAGAATCTGTTTGCCGAGTTTATATCTGATGATCTCTTGGATGGAGTGTTTGCTGAGAAGGAAGAAGTTGAGGAAGAGAAGGAAGAAGTTGAATGTAAGAAGGAAGCTGAGAAGGAAGAAAAGGAAGAACCAGTTGAGGCTATGAAAGCATTCATGGTGAAAAGGGATGAAGAGCCTGAAGGAGAAAGCTCAGAACCAAGGGTATATGATGATCTATGCACAAATTCTTGTGTTGAGAAAGTTCAAAGGTATAGAGTTCATAATGAAAACTTGATAATGGAAGTTGAAAAACTACAATATCAAGCTCGAAAACACAAGTCAAATGAAAAGATTTTTAAAGGAAAACTTGAAGGTTTAAATAAAACAATATACAATTTACAACTAAATCTTCATGATAAAGAATATACAAATAATGATTTGACAAATAGAAACATGAACTCGCCTTGGAAATTAATAGACTCAACAGTGAACTAGCCACGGCTAAATTGACTGTTGAAAAAATTTGAACTTTCATCAACTATGGTTGAAGGGATTATCAAGTCACAAATGACTCAGAAGATAAAAGGAGGAAAATGTGGTGTTGAATTTTCAAAACATCGCTCCTCCAATTAATCATGATTATTCATGTTTACCTTCATCTGATGTCATTTCTGATTCTGATATAAGTTATGGGATAGGTTTTTCTCCATCCTCAAACTTAAAACCTTCAGTCAAGGTAAATCTGACAGTTGATCCTATCATAATAAATAAACCTAAACAATCAACTGAAAATTTTTGTGCAGATCATGTGAAGGTAGACGGGTTGGTTGAAGAATGGGAAAGTGAGAGTGAGAAAGAAAATGAGAGTGATAGTTTGAAAAATAAGAATGTAAAAGTTTTAAGAACTATTTGTAATCAAACTTTGTCAGGAAATGAAAAGACTGTTGATTTGAATGAGATTAAATTAAATAAATCAGAGGGAAATTCAGAAAGAAAAACTTGAAAAGGACTTTAAAAGTAGATTTGTTTCTAAAGGTTTAATTGAAAATGAAGAGCATATTTTTAAAGAAACGAATTCTCGATTCTTTAAAAATAAACTTCATTATAATGCTAACCTTGTGAATCAAGATATTTGTAGCCCAGATTTGCAAGTGAAAGCTCCTTCTTCATCCAATATGAAAATTCAAATGCATGGTCCTTCTCCAGCACCAATTCGTATATCAAAGCCTGGTCCTACTCCAGCAAATTATAAGACTGGTCCTATTCCAGCACCATAAATTCCAAAAGTCACAACTACCAATTCTCAATTCAAAAGTGGTCATACATCAACAATTTCCTCGAATTTGCAAAAGATGAACATGCAATTATCAAATGAAGCAAAGATTCGAGAGACTGTGCAGAGAGTTAAACCAAAAAGTCAATCTGACTTTGGTTTCTATGACAATTTTTATAATTGTCATCCACAGTTTGTTTTCCACACACAACAAAGAAAATGTCATCAGTGTGGAAACATAAATCATTTAGCAAATAATTGTCCTTTTCGACAAAAATCACTAAGCAAACAACGATTTCATAATTCTATTGCTCATAAAGAAAAAATCCAAACAAATGAAATCAAAAGTTGTTAATGATTATATTGTCAAAAAGAATAAGAGGTTGACTAATGATTTAAAAGAAAACATCAAGCTGAAAAGTGTAAATGAAAAGGCTGATGTGCAAAACAAAATAATAATCTCAAATCATTTTGTCTTGCTGCAACACATAATATGCTCAAGTCATGTTTGACTTGGTACCGAAAGCTAAGTAATTTGTTACTTATGCAGGGACAACCGCAAAGGATCATTGAGAGCTTATGGCATATAGACAGCGGTTGTTTAAAGATATATGACAGGAAACTTACAATTGATTCAACATGTTCAGTCATATATCGGAGAAATTTAAAATAAGCTTTGAAAAATATTTTGGTCTTAGGGGGAGTCAAGATTGGATCAATAAAAATGAATTTTCATGATTAAATGAGAAATGATTTTACACAGTTCAAAAAGAGTCTAAGTACTTTCAAAGGCTTAAATACGAATAGACTTGGATTATGTTTGATGTGTCAATAGGCTTTGCTTTCAGAAATGAAAAGATCATAATTGAGTGATTAACTTGAATTAAAGTGATATGATTTAGTGGGGAACATATCAGGATTCTATGACAATGACAAAAATGTACTAACACAGACTGAGAGATATAATCTTGTCATACTCAAGCCTGTATTTGTTTGATTCAATAATTATCATAACTATATGTATATATAAAAGATAAAATACAAAAAGACAAAAAGAAATAAAGACAAAAAGAAAATAGTTGAGCAAATAATTGAGCAAAAAGATGCCAAAAGGCCATATAGGATATAGGATAAAATGCCAAGAAGCACAACAAATCAAAAGATATGTCTAAAGACATACATACTATATGGTATATATTTTATATTTTGAGAATATTTCTGACCATGGAAGGCAAAATCAAAAGATGGGGCATGTAAGTCCGGATGGCTTGTAAGTCCTAAACATCTTGAGAGGGCAGACGTAAGTCCAGATGGCTGTCAGTAAGTCCTAACTTGTTAATATTCCGTGTTAAGAGATATTCTCAGGCTAGTTATGCTCAAATAGTTATATTTTAGGAATAAATAAATGATATCACTGATCAACAATGCATGGTTTAAGTCAATTTGGGGTGACTTGAAATCTCAATAGTGTCTTGAAGACTAATAAGTATTTTACTGAAGTTCTAATTGTGGGATCCACTGAATTATATTAAATCATACAAAACATGATAAGTATCACTCCTTATGTTTCTGAGTAAAACCTGAAGTATAAGTTTAAAGGGACAAAAGATATTGACAATCAACTTAACCAGTTTATTTAAATAAAGCTGGACAGAGTCTTGACTTGATAAAGAACTATATGATCTCATTTTGAAAATTCTTACAAGAAAAGGAAGGTTCCTGTTCATGCTCCTGTTCCTCCTAATTCTTTAAAGCAATTACTTTCTTGGAGATGTGAGAAGGATTCAGGTCATGCTGTGATCAAATGCACTAACAAATCAGTTAGAATCATTGATCCAGCTGACTTAATGAAGTTTGGCAAAGACGACTTAATCAAGCTATTACACTGCCCATTTCAGCTGATGAGTCAGTTTACTTTCTATATTGCCAGTATGTGTGGATGTCGGATCGAATCCTTAGGAACAAATGGTATGCTTATTCAGGCTCGTACAAAAGGGCTAACGTTGATTTTGATTAATGATGTTTCATCGAGCCTAGGGGGAGATTGTAGAAGACTAATCAAGGCTCGGCAAAACATTTCAAGACTGAATAAAGACTAATTCTGAAGAAAAGCTTGTGCGAAATACAGATTCCGCGAGAAGCAGCTCTCACGCGACAACTATCTCCACGCGAGAAGGACTCCTATCGAAAGAATAGCCGCGCGAAAGCCTGTCGTGTGAGAACTTAGGTTTAGTATAAATAGCTTAGTTTTCGTCTTGTAATTAAGCTTTTGTTCATTTATCATATCTGTACTGTGCGAAATCGCACAAGACCTTTCATAGGTTGTGTTATCAATCAACGAATCATTTATGATCAATCGATCTTCTTTCACTCCAATCTTGTTTACATTCCGCATTCACAAGATTGAGATCGTGTGTTATTGTTTTTCTAGGAGATTTCAAGGTTTTACAGCTGACGAGAGTCTACATGTTCCACTGGAAGACATCCAGATCGACAAGTCATGGCACTTTGTTGAGAAACTGTTGAAATTAGGGATCGCTTTATGAAGAAGACTAGAACCACAACTACTCCACTGGTCAATGTTCGTTGGGAGAAAAGTGTGGAGCTGAGTTACTGGGAACATGAGCAACATATGAAGAAGAAGTATCTGCATTTGTTCGTATAGTTTCACTCCTGATTTCGGGACGAAATTCTTTTAAGTTGAGGAGACTGTAACATCATGTATTTTGGTTAACGAAAAGTTAGCTTCGTTAAATTCTTGTAAGGACCATTGCTGCCTAATATAAAACTCATGGGTTACTTATGTCTTGAATTCTTTAGGTTGAAATTTAACAATGTACTTATTACATAATAAATAATAATCATAATAACATAATAATAAAAAAGTAATAAAATTATAACAATAATAATAATAACTAAGAATAATAGCAATAATAATAATATTGTTATCAATATATCAATTTATATAAGTTATTAAACTTAAAAATTATTTAAACTTAAATTAGAAAGTTAAGGGGTTATTTTCAATAATAAACTTTAAATGGAAGTTTAAACATGAAATAATAGAATTTCAAAGTTGAGGGACAATTTGTGTAATTAACCGAAACTACAACTGTTTCTCTCTCTTGGTCCCGCATTTCCGGCGGTCTCACCGACCACCTCCGGTGGCCTTCCGGTGAGGCCCAAAACCCTCGAAAACTTCCCGAATTCTGACTTCAAATAATCCAAACCGGTTCACAAACGGCTATTTCGAACTCAATTATAGTCATTAATGAGATTAAAAACTGTTATGAACTTAAACATGTCGAGTAACCCTCGACTTCATCAAATGATCCGTTCGAGCATTAATCCATATTATAACCTAATTAAAACAACGTAAACAACCATCTAACGAATATTAATCGTTTGCAACTCTTAATTTCTCCTGAAAACACACAAACATTTTGTTTGATTCTCTACTCATCGCAAATCTGCAACCCAATCGATACCCATCTGCCGAGCTTTCTAAACTTCAATTTATAAGGGGCTTTCAGTCTACAACATCCTCCGAAGGTTTACACAAAGTTAGTTCGGATATCATCACCATTTACATATCAAACGGATTCAAGTTTGGGTCGCGACTATTATATCATATTTCTTATCGTTCTCAAACAAATCAAGTAAGTTAATAACAGATTATGATCGTCTAAACATGGGGAACAAAGCCCCATGGTTAATTTGGTTAACAACATCGAATTGATGTTCAATTTGATTCAAGAACAATCTAGGGTTCTTGGATTTGGGGGTTTCCCGTATGGTTATGTTTTAAGATTTTAAAACTGTGTCTTAGCACGGCAACTGCCCTTAGTTCACTGGTAGCACACCCGCCCCTTGAACAGGAGGTCCCGGTTCGAATCCGGGGCACCTCATGATTTGGTTTTAAGGCTTTTAGCCTTTAAATTAAATTCAGATTTTTTAAAATTTATAAGAAAATCAATTTATGAACTTATTAATTTTAGAGATACTATATTATTTTCTGCAAATTTATTTTATAAAATATCTTAATATTTTTAAATATTTTAGACAAATAACATACTTAGTTTATTTTTCTTTCTCATAAAATAGACTTTAAGTAATGGTTTAAATCACTAAATAATTATTTGTTCAACGTTTATCTATATAAATATTTTAAATGATGATTATTTTAAAAATTATTATAAAAGTTATTCAGACTTATAAATTACAAAAGATTTCTTTTGCGTTCCTTTATACTAAAATTATTTTTTAATAATGTACTTCATTCTGATGGAATTAAGAACATAATCAATTATTTTATTTAATTTGGTTAATAAAACCCCCAAACACCAAATTGAAACCTAGTCCTCAATTAAATCATTAAACTTATTATCAAACTTAAAATCTTGTAAATATATATAGGTACCTTGTGAAGGATTACGTTGGAACGACGTGTATTTTTTTCTATTAATCATCAATTATATACATATTAATCAAGTGGGTATTTCTAAATACCCTTTTGCTAATTTTCTTACATTTTGGGGTGAAACATGTTATCGTATAACCATTGCACTTGTAAACTCGTTTGATTCTTGTAAATACTTGGCAATTCACTTGTATGTTGTGGTTAGTTGATCTTAGTAATTACCATGTATTGACTATTATATGTGCAATCATTAACTATAGCTAGCCTGGCGACGTCATAGATTTGTGGGCCTGACAAGCCTGCTTGGTTAATTCAAGTACACTTAGCTAATCGTATAATCTTGTAAACGTGTAATCTTGTAAACTGTCAAGGTTTGATTGTTACATCTGGCATACATCCCCAGTACTTTGTTCACTAACTTATAACATGAACTACCATCTTTTATATACTTATGTATGAAATCTATGGAAATCTCACCAACATTATGTTGACCTTTTATTTTTAACATGTTTAAGGAAACGCCCAAGTTTGATGCTAATTTTAAAGCTTATTCACATCTAGGAATGGACCTAGATTAATAAATAAATTGCCTTGGATTATTTCATCTTATGTTATGTTTGTTTTCATGTTTGAGACTTATGTTTGTAATTACTTTTGAAACTTATGATTATAAAATTTGGATTTAAATAATAGCGTTATGTGGTTGTGAACAATCTTAACCCTCACATCTCGACAATTCCACCGTTAAGGTTGGGGTGTGACAGATTGGTATCAGAGCCCATAACTATAGAGATTTAGGTTATTAGCAAATGGTGACCTAGACTATAGCTTATGCATAAACCTTATAGAATAATATTTATATTCTTGTAAAAATATTATTTGCATGCTACATGATGTTATGCCTTCTTATGTGCAACTTGATGCCTTAGCATAGGATTGCCTTATGAAAGCTTAAATTTTGTTACTTGTCTTCCCTAAACTTATCATTGACTCTTTGATTCTCCCCGACAAATGAAGCTTCTTAATCTTATTCTCGACGACACGTGTGATCGTATACTTTATGTCTATGGCTTAAATATTTAGACTTTATGTCTAATCTAGACAAATCTCATCAAGGTTATGATTCCATGAACCTAAGAAATATTGTGTGACACATAGACACATGTATTCTGGATTTCCTGGCAAAAGGCCTTCGGGCTAAGGTAAGCATTTCGCATAAATTCTACGGGACCAGTTATGATTACCTGGGGATTTCTGGGATGAGTGATAAACTATGGCCAACATACACAAGTTTCTACGGCAAATGGGTCAATTTACCTTGACGTGTCAACATTCCAAATGGTAATGCGTTACCAAATGGAACCATTCCGTGTGCCTTACAACTCTTGACATATTCTTGTTTAAATTGCTATCTTTCGTCATCCTCATTCTCGTGTCTAACTCATTTTGTATATCCAGCCTGTCTCGTCACCATGGAAAGCGTGGAAGTTCCGATTGTAAACTCACTGTAATGATCGCCCGACAAATGGCTGTTGTGCTCCCGTCAATGGTTGCTGAACTTAGCAGCACTTTAATGGCCAATAACAACAACACCAATGGAAACAATAGTGGTGCTGAAAACAATGCCCATGGTGAGAATAGCAACAACCAAAACGGGAACAACCGCACCTGCACCTTTAAGCATTTCAACACGTGTAAACCCACTAGCTTTAGTGGAAAAGAAGGAGCCACTGGACTTCTCGAGTGGTTCGAGAGTATGGAGAACATGTTCATCGTGAGTGAGTGTCCCGATGAATTCAAGGTCTAATATGTTACAAGCGTTCTTGAACAACGGTCTAATATGGTAATTCATGTTAAATCCAGATTTTTTAAAATTTATAAGAAAATCAATTTATGAACTTATTAATTTTTAGAGATACTATATTATTTCTGCAAATTTATTTTATAAAATATCTTAATATTATTAAATATTTTAGACAAATAACATACTTAGTTTATTTTTCTTTCTCATAAAATAGACTTAAGTAATGGTTTAAATCACTAAATAATTATTGTTCAACATTTATCTATATAAATATTTTAATGATGATTATTTTAAAATTATTATAAAAGTTATTCAAACTTATAAATTACAAAAGATTTCTTTTGCGTTCCTTTATACTAAATTATTTTTTAATAATGTACTTCATTCTGATGGAATTAAGAACATAATCAATTATTTTATTTAATTTGGTTAATAAAACCCACAAACACTAAATTGAAACTAGTCCTCAAATTAAATCATTAAACTATTATCAAACTTAAAATCTTGTAAATATATATAGGTACATTGCGAAGGATTACGTTGGAATGACGTGTATTTTTTCTATTAATCATCAATTATATACATACTGATCAGGTGAGTATTTTGTCACACCCCCGCTGATAGCGGAAACACGGGGAATGTGAACTAGACGGGATCGTCATAACACATGGTATATAATAGAGCAGCAATAAAAGTATGATGACAAACGTGTCATGACGACACCCGAACACAAATGGAGACTTGTGTCGTGTATAATCAATGTTCACGACAGCATAGTCATAAATACCTCATAAATGATCACATAAACATTAAGGATAACTAGTAATGTAAATTCCCACGACTCGGGAACAAGTGTTCAAAAGAATGTAAATTGTTTAGTGGACTGCAACAATGTACAAAACATATGTTCAGTCTCAAAAATGCATCCTAGGGTCTCCACTAAAAGGCAGCACTCCTAGAACTTCAATTACCCTGATCACCTGAAAAGAAATGCTCAAAACGGTCAACATAATTGTTGGTGAGTTTCGCAGGTTTTAAGTAATAAGAGTTGTTAAGATGAAAACAGTGAGTAAGTTTAATAAAAGTTACCGCGACTACACTTATGTATAGGCGGTTTACTAGTTATAAATGGCTACAGCCAAACCTAATGTTCGGTTCCCCACGGAATTGATGGCTGTAAAGAAAGTATTCTCAAAGCATAAATAGTTTAATTAGACGTAGCAAGATCCACACAGCGCATACGTATAGTGTATAACCAAACCAGTCCTTAGGTCCCATAACCGGGATTAATGGTTATATATAAAAAGGTTTTCCATAGCATAATAAGTTTAACTTGACGTAGCAAGATCCACACAGCGCATACGTGTCAAGTTAAACATAACGTAGCAAGATCCACACAGCGCATACGTATAGATTACAACCAAACCAATCTTTAGGTCCCAATTACCGGGATTAATGGTTGTAATGGATGGTCGGCTTAGAAGAACCACACAGAAGAACCACACAGCCGAGAGCATCCAAGGTCAATGGCATCCACAAGTAGCATAAAACAACATGTAACGTCAAATAGCAGTGCATGGTAGTGTAAAACCCCTAAGTAACATACATAGGGTAACATAGCACATAGTTCCAGTTCATATAGCAGCAAACAGTCCGGATCATCATGTAACCCGGTTTGAGCACATTCTTAGTATACCGGGATGCTTATATATAGGGTCCTCCGCAGCATTCCCACCACATCCGCGATATACATAGAATAATACCTAAACCAGTTACTGACACCCACTTAACCTTAGTATCAAACAACAAGTTTATCAAGGTAAGTTACTTATATAAGTAGCAGCCAACTTCCATTAAGGAAGGTGCATGTAATTAGGTAAACAGGTGAGCATTCTTTTCCCCTAAGTAGAAAATGTTTAAAAAGGTTTTACAAGTGTAAAAAGGGCCACGAAACTCACTGAACAGATGATAGGCACGTATGATGAAAGATTCCCAACGGTAGGATGCTATGAACAGTCAACCACCTATTGACAGTTACTGACAAGCATTAATAACGAGCATAAAGCATAAGATGATATCAATAGGCTTGGGCAGTTTCGGTTCGATCGTGGGTAGTACATACACACAAGCAGTCACACACATCTCAGACTAGGTTATTTCAAATAGTATGTGCCTGTTAGTAGCGTTGACTTTATTGTGGTCAAGCTATGACACTTTATTAATATTACCTTATCGTCGTAAGATCTCCGAAGAGGGGATCCATACGCACACACACATCATTAGTCATACAATAGGACCGGACGCATGACTGACACTCCATTCGCACGAGTGGACTTTCAGTCGTACAAATTAGCTACTTTCGTACGATTGAACCTTCATTCGTGCGACTAAGCACTTAGTCGTACCATGCAAGACTCAGTCATACGACTCAACCTCCATACGCCCGATTGGACCTTCAGTCGTACGAATCAGCTTCATTCGTACGATTGAACATTCATTCGTACGATTGGACTTTCAGTCGTACGACTCACGCACAATCGCACACCATTTCATTCGCATTGACTCAATCGCACGCACACTCACTCGCATAGACTCAATCACATAGACTCAATCGCATACAACACTCAGTCGCATGACTCAGTCGTACGACTCACCCAGTCGTACATCTTAGTCGTACGATAGACTCAGACGCATGGACTCAGTTGTACGACTCACCCAGTCGCACGGCTCAGTCGCATGACAGACCCAGTCGCCCTGTACAGCAGGTCGCGACTGCTGAAGTGCAGAGCAGTGTCCAGCTGCTCCGAGCACGAGTTTTACGCACCAAGAACCTCCAGAAATGTTTGCCTAACATGTCTAAGCAAGAAACACACTCGAAAACGCAACACACAAGCCCACACGACCTCTTGTGCTCGGATGAACCCGAGCACCCGAAACCCTAGAAAACGCAGCAGCTAAATCGAGCTAAATACGGGTCAAACGAGGTTATCTACCTGCTAGGAGTGAGTATTCACGATGATAACCAAGATTTGGCGACGAAAACGCAACAAACGGACGAATTTTGGTGCTAGATTGGTGTAGAGGTGAAGAAGAGAAGAAGGTCGATAAAGATGAAGATGAGGTGAAGAAAATGGCGGGGAAATGGGTATTTATACCCACCCTAGTTTCTCAAAATGTCAAGTTTAGTCCCCGCACTTTGCCCCGAGTTCCTAAGTTTTGCTTCGGTTTTAAAAACGTTATAATTTAGTCTTGTTTTATTGATGATAAAATGTTATTAATGTTATTTATAAGTTAAAAATGATTTAATCGTGACAATTATTTGATTATAAAAATGACGTGTTTAGTGTTAACGGGGCAAATCTTGGAGAAACGCCTTAAGATAACGACAAGTCAAGCAACGATACCACACATATAAGGACCACTAAGTAAAACAAATATGGTATTCGCGTAGTTGGTTCGTCAAAATGAGGATGACTGTTAACAAAGGTTAAGTAAAACACGTTAAATGACGGACCTTTGGTGACGGATGTCACATATTCTATACCCCTTTTGCTTGTTTTCTTTATTCTTTGGGGTGTGTAAAACCTTGAAATCTCCCAGAAAAATAATAAACACACGATCTCAATCTTGTGAATGCGGAATGTAAACAAGATTGGAGTGAAAGAATATTGAATTGATCATAAATGATTCGTTGATTGAATAACACAACCTATGAAAGGTCTTGTGCGATTTCGCACAGTACAGATATGATAAAATGAACAAAAGCTTAATTACAAGACGAAAACTAAGCTATTTATACTAAACACTAAGTTTCTCGCGCGACAGGCTTGTCGCGCGGCTAATTCTTTCGCGAAGAAGTCCTTCTCGCGTGGAGATAGTTGTCGCGTGAGAGCTGCTTCTCGCGTGAATCTGTATTTCGCACAAGCTTTCTTCAGAATTAGTCTTTATTCAGTCTTGAAATGTTTTGCTGAGCCTTGATTAGTCTTCTACAATCTCCCCTTAGGCTCGGTGAAACATCATTAATCAAATCAACGTTAGCCCTTTTGTACGAGCCTGAATAAGCATACCATTTGTTCCTAAGGATTCGATTGACATCCACACATACTGGCAAGATAGAAAGTAAACTGACTCATCAGCTGAAATGGGGCCGTGTAATAGCTTGATTAAGTCGTCTTTGCCAAACTTCATTAAGTCAGCTGGATCAATGATTCTAACTGATTTGTCAGTGCATTTGATCACAGCATGACCTGAATCCTTCTCACATCTTCAAGAAAGTAATTGCTTTAAAGAATTAGGAGGAACAGGAGCATGAACAGGAACCTTCCTTTTCTTGTAAGAATTTTCAAAATGAGATCATATAGTTCTTTATCAAGTCAAGACTCTGTCCAGCTTTATTTAAAATAAACTGGTTAAGTTCATTGTCAATATCTTTTGTCCCTTTAAACTTATACTTCAGGTTTTACTCAGAAACATAAGGAGTGATACTTATCATGTTTTGTATGATTTAATATAATTCAGTGGATCCCACAATTAGAACTTCAGTAAAATAATTATAAGTCTTCAAGACACTATTGAGATTTCAAGTCACCCTAAATTGACTTAAACCATGCATTGTTGATCAGTGATATCATTTATTTATTCTTAAAATATAACTATTGAGCATAACTAGCCTGAGAAATATCTCTTATCACGGAATATTAACAAGTTTAAGGACTTACTGACAGCCATCCGGACTTACGTCTGCCCTCTCAAGATGTTTAGGACTTACAAGCCATCCGGACTTACATGCCCCATCTTTTGATTTTGCCTTCCATGGTCAGAAATTATTCTCAAAATATAAAATATATACCATATAGTATGTATGTCTTTAGACATATCTTTTGATTTGTTGTGCTTCTTGGCATCTTATATCCTATATGGCCTTTTGGCATCTTTTTGCTCAATTATTTGCTCAACTATTTTCTTTTGTCTTTTTATTTCTTTTTGTCTTTTTGTATTTTATCTTTTTATATACATATAGTTATGATAATCACTGAATCAAACAAATACAGGCTCGAGTATGACAAGATTATATCTCTCAGTCTGTGTTAGAACATTTTTGTCATTGTCACAGAATCCTGATATGTTCTCCACTAAATCATATTGTAAAACCTTGAAATCTCCCAGAAAACAATAAAACACGATCTCAATCTTATGAATGCGGAATGTAAACAAGATTGGAGTGAAAGAAGATTGAATTGATCATAAAATGATTCGTTGATTGAATAACACAACCTATGAAAGCTCTTGCGCGATTTCGCACAGTACAGATATGATAAAGTGAACAAAAGCTTAATTACAAGACGAAAACTAAGCTATTTATACTAAACACTAAGGTTCTCGCGCGACAGGCTTGTCGCGCGGCTAATTCTTTCGCGAGGAAGTCCTTCTCGCGTGGAGATAGTTGTCGCGTGAAAGCTGCTTCTCGTGTGAATCTGTATTTCGCACAAGCTTTCTTCAGAATTAGTCTTTATTCAGTCTTGAAATGTTTTGCCGAGCCTTGATTAGTCTTCTACAGGGTGAAACATGTTATCGTATAACCATTGCACTTGTAAACTCGTTTGATTCTTATAAACACTTGGCAATTCACTTGTATGTTATGGTTAGTTAATCTTAGTAATTACCATGTATTGAATATTATATGTGCAATCATTAACTATAGCTAGCCTGGCGACGTCATAGATTTATGGGCCTGACAAGCCTGCTTGGTTAATCCAAGTACACTTAGCTAATCGTATAATCTTGTAAACGTGTAATCTTGTAAACGTGTAATCTTGTAAACTGTCAAAGTTTGATTGTTACATCTGTCATACATCCCTGGTTACTTTGTTCACTAACTTATAACATGAATTGCCATCTTTTATATACATATGTATGAAATCTATCAAATCTCACCAACATTATGTTGACCTTTTATTTTTAGTATGTTTCAGGAGACGCCCAAGTTTGATGCTAATTTTGAAGTTTATTCTCATCTAGGAATGGACCTATATTAATAAATAAATTGTCTTGGATTATTTCATCTTATGTTATGTTTGTTTTCATGTTTGAGACTTATGTTTGTAATTTACTTTGAAACTTACGATTATAAAATTTGGATTTAAATAATAGCTTTATGTGGTTGTGAACAATCTAACTCTCACATCTCGTCGATTCCGCCGTCAAGGTTGGGGTGTGACAAGAGACGCCCGATCAAGGCAAAAGTAATGATTAGATGTTTATGTATTTGAAACTTTTGTACTTGAATTATGTATTACATTTATGTAATTAATGATTATTAATGATTATTAATGTGTAAATGTCTTGATTAATGAATTATTTTTAATGTGTGAATGTTTAATCAAACAGATAAAGCTCAACAGAAGAATTTGATGTCGCCCCCTTCAGCAAATCAAGACTCAGCTCACTATGATTCTTGATTTGCAAGGGATCGTACGACAATTTGTGAGCTACACTCCTGAGGGAGGAGAGATCATCCATGATCTTACCAATGAGCAGCTAGCTGATATGTTTAGACTTAATCCAGATGAGCTCATCAAGGATGCTCCTGAGGTAGACGTCGTGAGTGACGAGGAGCTATAGGGTGTGGATGAGATTGAGATAGAGGATATAACGTCTGAATACTATCCTCAGTACACTGACCAAGAGGGCAATGTTATCCCAACTTGGGTGAAACATTTGGCAGTGATACCTTTGAGAAGTTGGATGAGGCGAAGAAGGAGAAAGAGAAAAATGAAGGGAAAGCCCAAGCTACAGACGCAGATGTTGATATTAAGAAAGCTGAATGGATAGCGTGCTTGTCTGAAATGAAAGCCCAACGTGTACCTCCAAAGTTGAACGCCTACACCAAACTATACCGAGTGAAGAAGCATCAGAAGGTGTCAGGTAAGATCATTAGTTGGGAATATTTTGAAGATTTGGACGCCTATGCTATCAAGAGGGAGAAGGGATTGAGTACTTCAGATACCCACACGATCTGAAGACTCTTCCCGGTTTTGAGCTTAACAGGTTAGCCTGTTTGGAACTTTTGTACGCCAACCCAAGGAAAATGTCGGGGTGGTTTGTGACAGCGCTAAAGAAGGAATACCACACCAGATGGATCAACTTCAGGCCTCAACAACCTAAGACGTTCATACATAAGACTAAAGTTGACCCTATTTCTGGAAGATCGAAAGTAATGCTGAAGTGGAGTCCCCCGCGCACAATGTCTAAGATCCCTCTACGGGAGATGCCTCAGGACTTCACTCCACACTTGAAATGGTGGTATTATGACTAGAGGACATGTGAAGCGGTCATAGTCCTAAATAGAGTGGGCAAAATAGAGACTATCAGGGTGTTTGACCTAATGTGGCTAACCAACTTGTCTGCTGAAGATGTTTACACATTGTACAAGTGGCCTCTGTTCTATGACATGCAGGATATTGTACAAGCTCTACAAGTCCAACACGTTATAAGACTCTGCTTCGCGTTTGAGATACATGCTGGAGTCACAAAAGAAGAGAAGTATAAGAAATTCCAAGAACACGTGAAGAATATTAGACAATATAGGCTAAACTAGGTCCAAGAGGGAGTTTGTTGATACATTATGTATCTAGTTTATGATCTTAAATGTAATAGTCCTTCATTTCTTACACTGATGTAATGTGATGACTCAATGATAAATGAAATGCATTTTGATGTTTATTTGTGGTTGATTATTTCATATTATTATTGTATTGAGTATGATTCACATGTATGAACATTATATATAGGTTTGAGGTTGTTGTACATAGTTCTAAGTCAATAATGATTCAGAAATGTGTTCAACTTAGTCAAGTGGTTATTCATGCTAATGGACCATACTTGATCCATATGCACGAATGAACCATACATATGGACCAGTCACACGACTGAACCAGGTGACTAGATTGGTCGCATGACTGAGACATAAGGTTGATTCAGTCGCACAACTGAACCTTCAGTCGTGCCTATGAGTCAACCGCATGAGTCAGTCGCACAACTGAACCATGCTAATGGTTTAGTCGTCCGAATGGACACTAAAAACCTATAAATACCACATAATTCATGGATAAACATAACACTTCTAATACTTTCATACCCTAGCCGTCCAGAGCGTCTTAAGTCGCCCATCCAAGTTCATAGTTCATTCCTAATTGATTCCAACTCGTTCTTAACGTTTGTTTCATCGTTAGATTGATCAGGTTGTTCGTTCTCACTGATTGGATCGCCAATCAAATAGAATTCCACGCTATTTCATCTGGTCTCACGCAGAATCCGTTAGTACTCCGTACGAAAACGGTTCTAACAAGTGGTATCAGAGCTTAGGCTCGTGATTTTGCGTGGATTCGATTAGTTTTGGTGTTAAACTCAACGTTTTTAATCAAAAGGTCCACCTTTGCTTCAAAAATGTCTTTTTGATGAGTCTTTATGTTAAAGTTTTGACTTTTACCATACGGCAAATTAGGGTTCGTGAAAATTCGTATTTTTGTGTCAAAGTGTTCAAAAATTTGACTTTTCCCCGCAACAGCAACTTCAGTCGCACGATTGGACCATTCGTACGACTGAATCCCATTTGTATACTCCATTCGCATGACTGACCTCAGTCGTATCTCTTATTCGCACGGTTAAGCTATTTCAGTCGGTTGATCTCAATCGTCCTGCTCATTGCACGACTGAATCCAATCGCACGATTGAATTCATTCGCATCCTTGAAGCGCACGATTGACCCAGTCGCCTAGCTCAATCGCACGTTTGACCCAGTCCTAGCTCAATCGCACGTTTGAATCAGTCCTGTTCTAAGTTCATCAAGGTCAAAGCAATGGAAGATCAGTTTGCTCCATTCACTGCTGGAAAGGACTCACGTATCCAGAATCTTCTACTTCTGGAAAATGAGATAGGGAACCACAACAAACCGCCAAAGATGTTAACGTTTAATGAATACCCACAGTGGAAACAGCTGTTTGAAATCTACTTGAATGGAGATGACCCAAACCTTTGGACATCTATTAAGACTGGTTACACGGTACCAGTCAGTACTAATAGGGTAAAATTGACTTTGGGAGGAATGAGTAAATCCCAGAAGACTTTGCATAATGCTGAAAAGAAAGCATATGCCTTGTTGACTCAGTCTATACCTAAGGAAATATTCCATCAGTTCTTTGAGAATAAGCAGTCAAAGAAGTTATGGGAGGCCTTGGAAAAACGATAGTAAGGCAATGCAACTCTGAAGGCACTAAAGGCAAAAGCTCTAAAAAAGGAATTTGATAACTTCTCTCCGATTGGGAACGTGAGCTTGGATGATATCATTGATCGATTCTATCATCTGATGAGTGAGTTGGATACTCATGGTGTGGCAACATCTATGGAAGACAAAGTTTCAAGTTTTGCTGATGGTTTGCCAGACAAATGGGATCCATTGGTGTCTAATCTGAGACAAAATGACACTCTTGTTACACTAGACATATATGATTTCATTCTGAAGTTAAAGGAGGAAGAACTGCATCAGAAATACAAGTCAAAGAAAGGATCCTATGCTTAGAATCCTACATTGTACAATTCTGTTCCAACTCCGGCCTCATCAAGCGCACCGCTACAAACGACGTTTGTGTCTAACTCTTCTACTCCTTCCCAAAGTAGTTCCTCAGGAAATGAAATGTCCGGGTCATCTGGAACCCAATACATTGTTCCTGAGGCAAATACAACCAAGCTGAAGACCGAGAATCTCGAAAATATCACTGTGGAAGTTGCTAAAGAGCACATGGATCTTCTAGTTGTTGTTGTTCAATCTTATGATGGATTAGTCGCTGGGAAGATTAGAAACTGTCATCTTGCTGACGAGGACTACGAGCAAGTTGATGAGACTGAGTTAGAGCACATGGATATTATTTGGGCTTTGGCTAGTGCAGTAAGGAGAGCCAAGAAGTTTGTAAAGAAGACGGGGCAGAACTTGGTTGCTACTAAAGATACTACATTTGGATTTAATAAAACCACGGTCACATGCGTCAATTATGGAGAAAAGGGGCACTTCAAACGTGAGTGCGTAAAGCCAAAGAAGACCGGAAATGGAAATCTTTTTCCTACATTCAACCGTCAAGACAAAGAGAAGGCTGGACCATCATCAAGTAAAGAATCTAAGGCTTTAGTTTCTCAGGGAGATGAAGAACAAGACTGGTCCTTCCGATTTGTATTTGAGGGAGAATCAAATGTTGCATTAGTTGATACCTTGGATGATGGATCTGCAAGTGAAGGAGACATCATAGCTGAGCATGCACATTCAGATATCGAAGAAGCTATGGATGTCATTGATCATCTGGTTGAAGAAGAGCTAAGTGCAGCAAACTCAGAATCTCCAGTTACTGAAGAGTTTGACACTGCATTGATGGCTGATTCGTCTGGTTTTGCACAGGTATACTCTAAAGACGAATTATTTGAGAAACATGCTTGTGCTGAATGTAATAAATTTGGAGAAAACGTTGATTTAAAATTTTCTAGGTTATTAGAACACAATGATAATCTAGTAAATGATTTACAACTCTGCACTGAAGCAAATTGTGTTTTAAAACAAAATGAGTGCAGCTTCAAAGAAAAGCAAATTATGTTTTAAAACAAATTGTGTTAAGTTTTTCAGTTAATTAGATGTGAAAAGACCAAAATACCCCTAAACTAAAGGATAAAATTTAAAAATAAGAGATATATATGTATAGAGAGAAAGAGTAAATCACCACTTGCATCCTTGAGGTTTGGTGATTTTGACCATTTGCATCCCTACAGTTTAAAAATCATCATATACCCCTAACGTTTCATTTTTATTCCCATTTGAATCCAAAACACTAACACCGTTAAATTATTCTGTTAACTCTCTTGTTAAAAGACTAAATTGCCCTTAAAATTAAAACCCTAATCCCCCTCTTCATCTTCTCCATCTTCCTCATCAAGCATTTGCATCCATGGAGAAGGGGATTCTGGTATCGTGCTCCACCGGTAATGCCGGACCCACTTTTTACAATTTATCAAACGTGTCACAGTGGATCACAACCGTCGGTGCAGGGACGTTAGACCGTGACTTCCCGGCGTACGTTAGCCTCAGTGGCGGGAGAAACTTCTTTGGTGTGTTGTTGTACAGAGGACCATCGCTGCCAGACAAGATGCTTCTGATTGTTTACGCCGGTAATGCCAGTAACTCCTCCAGTGGTGCTCTATGTATGCCGGGGACGTTGATACCGGAGAAGGTGAAGGGGAAGATCGTGTTGTGTGATCATGGGGTGAACGCTAGGGTTCAAAAGGGTTCAGTTGTTAATGAAGCCGGTGGTGTCGGGATGGTGTTGACGAACACGACAGCGAACGGTGAAGAGCTGGTGGCAGACGCCCATTTGCTACCGGCGAGCACCGTGGGTCAAAAAGATGGCGATAAGATAAGGAAGTATGTGATCTCAGAAGCCGACCCTATGACGGTGATATTGTTCCAAGGGATGAAATTGGGGATCCAGCTGTCACCGGTGGTGGCTTCTTTCAGTTCACGAGGGCCCGACACCATCACGTCGGATTTTCTGAAACCTGATATCATAATCCCTGGTGTCAACATCTTAGCATGGTGGTCCAGTGCCGTCGGACCGACGAGGCTGCCTGACGATCCGCGGCATGTGGAATTTAATATCATCTCCTGCGGCGGCGCAGATTTCCTCCGATGTGGAGTTTGATGAGGAAGATGTAGAAGATGAAAAGGGGGGTTAGGGTTTTAATTTAAGGACAGTTTAGTCTTTTATATATATATATATATATATATATATATATATATATATATATATATATATAATGTGTGGATCCCACTTCATTTAATAAAACAATATACTCCACCCTTCCCCCTTCCTGTCATCTTCTTTGAACCCACCTAGACCTCCAGTACTACCACCACTTCTATTTGAACCTATCTAGACCCCCACCACCACCACTCCTAACAACCTCCACCACCAATACAACCACCTTCACCATCACCCTGCACCGCCACCACCACCACCACCGTCGCCTGTAACCACCAACCTACACCGCCATCACTATCGTTTTCAAGATCGATCCCCATCACAACAGCCACCATCACCGCCTGGTCCTTGTTGCTCGCTGTCAAGGTGGTCGGAGGTCGTGAAGGGGGGACTTGAGGGGTGATGATACGATCGTGATTGAGATGGCTTTTGTTGTTCTGTTGTTCCTTGTTCGATCTGAGTTTCTTTGAGTGATGGCGGTCATATGTTTCATTAGGGTGTTCCGATGATGGTGGGATGGTGTGGGTTGCCGATGGTGATGGTGGGTTGCAGGTGGTGATGGCGGGTTGCAGGTGGTGATGATGGGTTGGTAGTGATCAGGATGGTGCCATGGTGGTGCTCTGGTGTGTGTGTGCCGCGGTGGTGGTGTGCTGGCGATGGTGGTGTCGGTGGTTGCAGATGGTGAAGATGATGATGTTGGGCGTGTATATATATGTATATATAATATAATATAATATAATATAATATAATATAATATGAAAAGTGGGCCCTACATGAGTTAATATAAACAAACAAACAAACAAACATACCCAGTATATCCCACTGAAGAGCACGGTCTGGGAGGGGTAGGTGGTAGCAAGTCTTTTCTCTATCTAGAGGGATAGAGACCGTTACCAAAAAGACCTCGACTCGAGAACAATAGCACATGAATTAATATATAGAGTTTATTATATACTAGTTTTAGAAAACCCGTGTATTACACGAGTTGAATAAATAAAATATTAATATAATAAACTTATGGACAATAAAATGATATTTCAAAATATGATATGACTGAAATTACGTATAAGTACTATAAGTAATAAAACAGTGATATCAATATTTTATAACTTTGTTTTTAATTTTTTTTAAAAATAATATTTTTTTCTAAAACAAACCGTATAAAAATATCATTTTTTAAAATATTTTATTATCATAACTCCTAAATTGAATTATTTTTAGTTTTTAAATAATTTACTTGTTAAAAATAGTAATTTTATAATATATCGTATTTTTAATAAAGTTTGACATTTTAGAAAAAAATATTACTTATAAAAATTTATTTATTTCGAAATAACATTAATAACAAATATTTTTCTTAATTTATAAAAAAAATATTTTAAACTAAAAAATATTAAATAATATTATTAGTAATTAAGGTAACTATTTAATAGGAGAGAGAGGCGGGAAAATTTTGATGAGAAGAATTGTGGTGCTGACACGTGTCATACCGAGTTACTCTTTTATTATAATAGATAGATTTTAACAATAAGGGGTACTTTGGTCTTTTCAAATCCACTTAACTGAAAAACTTAACAGAAGTTAGTGTTAGTGACCAATTATGTTACGGTTTAGTAAATAGTAAGGACCAAACCTATAATTTCTTGAAAGGTAGGACCAATATTACAATATGAACAAAGCACACGAGCCAATCGTGTAATTAACTCAAAATAAAAGAAAACAAAAGTTGCAGCAATCAATATCTTACATATGGCATGTCACCACCGAAATTTGTAAATGAGACATATAGAATGGTTGACGCACACAAATTTAGTATTTACAAACATTAGAAATATATATGAAGTGAGGTTAAATAGTGTAATAAAAGGGTTGTTGATTAAGATAAGATAACAAGTGTAAGCTCCAAAAGCTTTATAAGAGTTCCAAAAGCATGTGGTTGGAATTTGAAGAGACAAAAATGCATCCTATCACTACCACATAATAACATAAAGAATCATATACTAGACATATATAGTTAAGAATCTTTATACTCAGTTATAATATTTAACTCACTGCAAATGCAAAATAGAGGAATATCATCGACTCTAAAATTCGCTGACACGTATGCATCAGTAAAGATGTTTCTTGATAACCTATCATAGATCTTCTCATCCACAAGAATATGATTATGGGTAACTTTTTATTCTAACAGTTTACTCATAAAACTTAGTGAAGATCACCATCAAGCTTTGAAAAGTCGTCCAAAGTGGTATGTTTTGACGGATATATTAATAAGGGAATACCGACAAATGATACACTAACAGATTATTTGGTTACCGATCTATATTGGTCATTCGTTAGTAATAATCAACAACAGACATTGATTGATAATAAGTCGTCAATGTTACTTATTTGTTTAGTGTTTAATCATATCATTCATTTAAAAAAAGGATGTACATCAGTTGAATGAAGTCGAGTTTGCTAAGGTTCATTTTAAAACTCGAACTCTACTTGTGAATAATGTTATGAGCTTTGGCATTACTCAGGCTTGACTCGTATGTTATTTCATAACTTTTTTACTTATATATACCTTTTATATACATATAACTATAATATACTATTGAATTTTTTTCTATCTTAGTTTTACATATTATTATATTATTATATTATTATGTATCATATTAATAGGCTTCAACTTAAATTTAAGTTCACCCATAATCATTCTCACATAACGATTTTATCATAATTGAGATCGTGAGAGATCGAAGAGACTTACTATAAAACGAGAAGGTTATGAAGACAATAAAATGGATAGATGATATAGAAATCTAAATATTAGGTCAACAACTAGGTGTTATCCAAATTGATAAAGTTGTGCTAATTGAAATAAAATCACACCTACCATGCCTAGACAAATTGGGTACAAATACTTCAAACAGTTTTAAACAACTTACAAAAGACTACATCAACTGCCAAATAGACTTTGACACTACTACAAAACTGTTAATAGATGACGCGCGAAAGATAACGTGCGAAAAACGATGACGCGCATTTACGCGTATCATAAAATATGTCAGGTTTTAAAAAGTGTTTAGAAAAAATGACACACATTCTTGCGTGTCATTTGTGCGTGTCATTTTTTAAAATTAAAAAAAAAAACCTTTCCCCTTTATACATTTTACCGCGCGCTCAACCCTCCACAACCCCCAAAATTTCAGCCATCGACACCCCAAATCCACCACACCACCGGGCCGATCTACACCCAAATCCACCACCACAACCGCGCCGACCGACCACCACCACCACCACCGCGCAGCCGACCACCACATTCCAAACGATTTCACCACCATCATCCGGAACTTCGATTACATCAACTGGAGCTTTCATTCCAAATGAATCACCATTAACTGGAGCTTCTGTGGAACTTTGATTTCATCACCACCACCGCGCCGACCGGCCAACTTTCCCGAGTTTCAAGCTTGTGATTGTCGGTGATGGTAGAACTGGTGAGGTTTTGTTCTGATTTGTTGTTTAGTTTTGCTTTTTGGTTCAATCGCTCGTGTGAAAATTGTTGTGTTCGGGTTTTAGTTGTAATTTCATTATGGATAAGAAATTTGTTGAGATTTGGATGTAAGAATTGCGTTTTGTGGAGTATTAGGGTTTATACGGTGTTTTGTTTGGTTTTTCTGTGATTTTGGAGGATAATATGACTGACTTTAGAGTTTAGCTTATTCTTTATGTTAGTTTATGAAATAATTTGAATATGCCTTGCATTTTCGAAGAACAACAACTTTAGTACAAAGCTCTGTGTATGGTGTGTTCTGTTTTTCATACTTGTATGATTTGTCCGCAATCTATAGAAATATTACTTTAATCTTTAGTGTGTTTATGTAGTTAGGTATGATAATTTGCTTGTGACTTTAATCAAGTGTTCGAGGCATTAGCTAGTTTTCTTAATGGATTTGATCTTTTGATTTTTCGAACTGGACGTTTAACTGTTTTGATATATTATACTTGTAGGAAAGACTACTTTTGTGAAGAGACACTTGACCGGAGAATTTGAGAAGAAATATGAACGTAAGATTAATACAAGTTCATTATCATTTTATCCGTTTGCTATTTAACATGGATGATTGAGTATAAGTTTTGTTTTGATGCTTTAGCAACTATTGGCGTGGAAGTTCACCCCTTGGATTTCTTCACAAACTGTGGTGGTTATGTCTAAATATTATTTGTCCTTACGTTTAGGCGTGAAAATGAATTGGTTATGGCTAATCATATTCATGAAGTTATAAGCACATACATGTCATAAATCAACTCGTATACCCCAATAATTTTTTTTCTCACGCTTGAGTTATCGTGACAGTGATTTTATATCAAATGTAATAATACTCTTCTCAGGCTGAAAGGAAATTCCAATGTAGTGTTTGGACTTGTAAGTTGTTCAGCATCATTCAAAGTTCTTTTTATCTATTTATCAATAGTGAATGGTGATTTTACTTGTAGACATCAAAAAGACCTGTAAAATTATATTTTCTTTTATCAATAATAAACTAACAAAATAGCTTGCTATAAACTAAAAACAGATAGCTTGCTCCTTTTAGCCAGCTTTTTCTTGTTTAATTTTTTGACCATGATATAGGGATTAACACAACCGACTTAAGTTTCACACGTGCTGGAGGCACCCCTTTAGACGAACTATGGACTTAAATTTCTTGTGAACTGAACATCATACACCAAACAACATAGTAACAAGTTTGTTTACAGATATCTTTCTAATCTTAAGAACTTTAATGTCATGTTATTAGGTTCTCATACAATGAAGAAACTGGTGCATATGATGAGTTGCCAGCAGCACGATACAAGCTAGAGGTTCAACAATTTTATACAGCAGGAAGAGAGGTAATTAGTCCACCTTTGCTTTTAAAAACTTACAGTTTGTGACCTATTATCACCATAAAAGACTTGGATTACAAAGCAGCTACGTAAAGAGCAAAGGAACTCTAGTGAGGTAGTTTTAAGTTTTGATGTCACTTCTCAAAGAGTTTAATCAACTTTTGTTGTTAGATCATGTTGACTACGATAGAGATATTTAGATAGCACTAATTTATTTTTTCTTTAAATTTTTTAAAAGGTTCAGTTTGATTTTTATACATGTTGTTGGTCATGTCCTTGAGTTTAGGCATGCCAAGGTATTCTTTTGTTTCTCTTTTAACTTTTTTTATATTTTCATATAGACTTATAGTTTATTTTTGCCTCTGTTATTTTTCTCTGTTTAGTTTATAGTATATATTAATATGAAAGCCGGTTTGTTCAGTAGAAGATTGAAACAACTTTTGAGGAAAAGTTTTTAATATTCCCCAAGATCATTCGTCGTGCTCATAGTTTGATGACTGATGTCTTTGGCAACTATGTAAAACCAAAGGTATATTTTATAGTCATCATCTACGTATTGAAACTTATTTTGTAGCATTGTAACCTTATGACATATATAAATGTGTACTTGTTTGAGCATGGAACTGAAAGTTAGATAAAGGAGTTAGTTGGCCAACTTACAGGTTTGGTCTTAGGTTGTGGGAGGTAAAGATGAATACAATGATGGTGATTTGGATGAAGTTCGTGAAGACTGGTCGTGTTACGTATCGAATTTCATTATATGTAGGCCATATGATGAAATATTTGAACTTGTATTTGTATTGCAATGAATTTGGATTTGAACTTGTAGTTGTATCAATGGTGCCAATGGTTCACTTGTTGCCTGAATGGGTTTTCTCTTGTTGCCCATAAGGGGTTTTACATAAACGGGTTTTTGGGTCAAAATTGACAAGTTTAATTTGATGAAATTGGTTTTGTCTTAGGTTGGAGAAGGTAAAGAAAAATACACTGATGGTGATTTGGATGAAGTTCGTGAAGATTGGGCGCGCTATGTATCGAATTTCATTTATATATGGCCTGAAATGATATATTTGGACTTGTGTTAGTATTGGTATTGGACTTGTATTAGTATTGGTACTAATTGAATTTGGACTTGTTTTATGCTTTGTAGTTGTTAATTAACAACTTTTGTAAACTTTGTTGGTATTTAATGGATTTCGCTTTTAATGTTATTCGACAATTTGTTTTAGAAAACAACAGGTAAATTTATTAAAAATAAAAAAATAAAAAAATACAGCTAATTTTATGACGTGCATTGCGCGTCATATATTGCACGTCATAAAAATTTCATAGATGACACGCGGATGCGCGTCATCTAGTCATTTATGACTACCCCTTCCTTGACGCGCATTGCCCGTCATCTTTTGCACGTCATAAAATGCGCGTCATCTTTTGCACGTCATAAAATGCGCGTCATCTTTTGTGCGTCATAAACAGATGACGCGCGGATGCGCGTCATCTATCATTTATGACTACCCCTTCCTTGACACGCATTTGCGCGTCATCTGACCCCAAAGATGACGCGCAATGCGCGTCATCTATTGCAGTTTTTCTAGTAGTGTGAACACTTCATAGAGTTCAAGAACTATTGAATGCGAGATGAAGCCTCATAATAATCAGTATTGACAACACACCTTAACTATTGACTATATCTAACCCAAGACAAAAACTAATCCATACCGAAGCCCAAAGAATGTATCTGATACCATGTTGAAATCTACCAACTAAACAATCGATAATAACTTAGAAATTACAAATTCATGCAACGATCATACTCAATCGAACAAAAAGGAAATCATAGCATGTAACCAAACATAGGATTAAGATAAAATTCAAAACAATAGACTAGCAAACCACACAATCTTCGTCATGGTAAATGTCACATCTCGACGGAAGCGTGAAGTGTTTAGGATGTGACTAGCTTTTTCAGAACGCATTGATTAGAAATATTAACAATTAACACATAAGAACGTAAACATAAACATATCATAATATTAGTTCGGGTTACATTAATGTTAGTATACAAAATTTTAATATAACCATATTATAAAATATTTTAGTCTAACAGCTACATCTTCAGAAACGGTGGAAATGAGCGTCCACCAACAGGCTAAGATCAAGCAGATTGACAGGTAGACTAATACATACTTTTCCCACCAGATCTCTCTAGCCGTTATATACATCAAAAGAGAACCTAATATAGTTAGACATGACTACCTGAAAAAGCATACTCAAAATAGTCAACATAAAGTTAGTGAGATCATAGGTTTAATTTCTGAACAAAATACATAACCTGATGCAGAATAACAACCAAACATACTTATAACATAGGTGATTCATAACTGTCAAATATAAATCACAAAAATCAGATAATATAGCATCACAACACTCATCCTGTTGGTACAGAAAGATAATTTCCTAAGTAGCGCTACCTATATTATCCAACGGTTCCACATCCGAATTAATGGTTGTTAACATAACTGATAGTAAATTCTTAAAATCTTATGCATCAGTCAAAACAGTATGTTTCCCCCCAAAACTTTGTAAGAATGAAAATAGGGTTATGAGTCTCGCCTTAATTCCAGCGATAACCTATAAAATTAATTATAAGTTAGAAAAGATAAATTTTCTTTAAAATTTTCAGTATCTCAGTTACAAAAAGTAACTATGATTACTTAAAATTTTCAAAAGTTTAATAGAAATATCATCAGATAGTATTAATAATCATATAAAAATTTCAACTTCTAATTAATTCCAAATAATTTGTTAAAATTAATACAAACTTAGCATAAATTGTTAAAAATGGCTAATGTTATTAATAAATTCCTAAATTTCTTCAGAATACTTATTTAATAATCCATAGCACGTCATAAATTTCCTGATACTTATTACATAGTAAATATTTACTGTAATTTTTATAATTTTTCCAAAATTCAAGAAAAATAGTTATATATTTTCAAACATTACTAAATTTATAAATCCTGCGTATTTCAAAATATCATAATTTATATGAATTTTTCATAACTTATCTCACTGTTTAGATATTTCTTTTGATTTTTATTTACAGATCATATAAAAATACAAATCTTAGTAATATAAAGGAATTTAATTACAAAATTAATTCTCGAGCTTCAATAACACATAAAGATAATTATATAATTTTTATAGAATTTTACCGGATTTGGTTCTTCCCGTTAATAATTTCCTTTTATTAACTTAAATAATTTGTATAAATTATTTTACTTAATATATTTTTACAAAAATTTACAGAATGTTATTTCATAATTTTTCTAACAATTTTTCAATATTTATTCCCACAATCACAGTTATTTAAATATTAAACCAATTTTTTTAAGATTACACCTAATTTTAACCCTTTATTTATAATCTTTTTGTTTGTTTTCATAATTTTATTATATGTTTCAGATTCTCAAACTTTTCTCACTGATTTTAGATCAGGATAAATATTTGTAGAGTTGGATGGAGAACTTTCATATTTTAATCACAATGGTTGATTATATGTGTATGTTTAAACACATATATGACTTGTAAACCTAATTTGTGAGTGATTAAGAATTAGAACCTTGATTTGATAGAAAGAGAGGATGAAAAGAAGTTGAAGATAGCCTCTAAGTCTTGATGAACCCGATTGTTAAGCTTGGTTTTGATGTTCTTGATCTCTTACAACACAATTTTAGAAGATGATGATTATATGAGGCTTAGCATGATGTTGGCTATTATGATGATCGAAAGAGTAGAAGGTGGCGGATAATGGTGATGGTTTGTGGTGGTTCACGATGGTGATGTTTGTGAACAAAACCGAGAGTCCAAGGGTGTGGAAGATGGCGGTTTATGGTGGTTGATATGAAAAGCGAAGGTGAAGGTGGTGATGGTATACGATTGTGGTGAAGTGGTGGTGATCGGTTTGTATTTTAAATGAGTTTTCGGCCGAGGACTTTGAAAGCAATCATGATATCTAGTTAGAGGGTGATGAATAGGCTAGACTTAGGGGTTTAGGTGTCAAGTTTCTAAACAAGCTTGGTGTTTTAGTGGATAGGTGGCGGTCATGGGGTGTGGCTAGGTGTCTTAGCCAATTAAAGTGTTAATGACCAAGTTTAAGGTTTAATTCGGGTGGTTTAGTCTTGTGATGATCCGAGATATGTAGCTTAGTTAGTGTTTAGGTGTTTTAAGGTTTTCTTAGTTTTATCTTTATGCTAGGTTACATTTGATATTTTATTATATTGTGGTGTTTGGTTAGGTTGTTTTTCATTTCTTTGATGTAAGTTTTGGTGTAATAATGTTGAGATACTTTGATCAAACAATATTTGATGTCAAGAGTTTATGCATATGAGTACATGCATAAGTAAATTTCATGCATTTTTAAATCCATGCATAAGTTCCATGCATGCATGCAAGCATGCATGCATACCATATATATATACACACACATGAGACATATTCATAATTTAAAGGGGTTAGTCAAATAATGGATAATACGTTTGAGAATTTTATTTAAATGTTAAATTGATATAACCTTAATTTTAGGGTTGGCATAGTAAGTGTTGTCATCTAAAACTTAAAACCTAAAACTTAAAACCCTTTGAATATCTAGAGACACAAATAGAAAATATATACAATGTGAAATCAATGAAGACTTTTATAACAAGTTCAAAACGTGTAATCTTGAATATATTAACACCAAATAAACTTAAATTTTTATAGATTAATCACATGAAGCATCAAGCATAAACCAGTATACATAAAATCAAGAAAGATTCCAAAAAAAAAAAAAATAGAAATGACCCATATATGTTTGGAAGGTTGCATGCCAGTTGCTTGTATTCTATGGTATAACAATTTGTGGTTGACGGTTATTGCTAAAGATGAGCCAACCTCAAATTCTAACCAATGAATCATTACCATAGGAATTTGAGTTGAAATAAAAATTTTAATTAACTTATATGGTCTTTTGAACTATTGTACATATTTTAGTAAACTATTGTACATATTTTAGTAATTGTTTATAAAAAATTCTACTTTTAAGAAAAAGAAAATAAATTGTGGACAAAATTATAAACACACTTTTTTAAGTATCAGGAGGTATCAAAATACTAAAAATGCTATTAAAGATATTTATTAAACTATTTTAGACCGATTGACATACTAACGACATTTTAAATACTATTATATTAAAGTCACATCATTCTCTAATTTTTATTCACTTTCCGTGAAAATAGTTTTCACATGTGGCTGTTCAAATAGTTTGACGTTCGAAACTCGTTCGAAAAAAGCCCTAAAATTTCCTCGTTCGATTTTGACTCGGTTGTAAATGAGTCAAGCCGCTTGGTTCGGTTTGTAAACGAACCAAGCACGAGTAACGGTAAACTAGCTCGGTTAAGCTCGAAATATTTTTTAAATATGATTTTTATATATTACATATTTAATATGTTAATTTATTTATTTAGAGATTAGGACATTACCATTTTAATTATTTATCACTTTAACCTTGGGTCTTTTTAATTTTTTTAAACATTATTTTTTAGATTTTTGTATACTTGTTTAAACATTGTATCAAGCGGATGTTTGTAGTCTATGGATAAGGTTGTTGGATGGTCAAAATAGAAAAACGGGTATGTGAACGTGGAACTGATCGTAATGGAGGTTGTGAACGTGGGTTTTACTGTC
Organism: Flaveria linearis; assembly: GCA_024085815.1. Classification (NCBI taxonomy): domain Eukaryota; kingdom Viridiplantae; phylum Streptophyta; class Magnoliopsida; order Asterales; family Asteraceae; genus Flaveria; species Flaveria linearis. The sequence goes on along the minus strand of CM044017.1, from coordinate 36,304,178 downwards.
ATTTTCGAGCTCGAGTTAAAACTTAAACTTAATTTATATGTTTTCTTATATTACATTGTTGAGTTTTAGTTGGAACTTAGGAACTTTTGAATGCATTATTAGTTTTGTGCTAAATTGCAATACGAAATTGAGTCAAACCGAGCGCTCGGTTATAAACCGATCCGAGTTCGAGCGAGCATTTTTCGCTCGATTCTTGAATTCGAACTGAATCGAACGACTTGGTTTGTAAAAGAACTGAGTTCGAGCGAGCATTCGTTCGGTTCGATTTCTAAACACCCCTATTTTTAAATTCACAATCGGTTTTGATAAAATGCATTAAAGTTTTCATAAATATATTGACTACTCTACATGCATGCAATATAAAATATATATATATAAATCTACTCATTATTATAGGGCAAAACATCTATTACCTCTAATAAAGCAAGGGTTTTTATGGACACATGGCAATCAACAAGGGTTTCTAGGGACATGTGGCAATCAATAAGAGACTCCTCAATTGAGTTTTCCTGCCAAAAATTTATTAAATTGTGATTGCATTTAATTTTGAAAGCTATGATTTTTCATTAAAATATGCATTTATTAATTATCTTAAAAAACAATCAGCAGTTACCATAATTAATATTTTAAATAGTCTTCATATTAGAAATTGATATAATTTAAGTTTTAAATTATTTTCATATTAAAATTTGATATCAAATAAAGTGTAGATATAATTTAAGTTTAAAATTATTTTCATATTAAAATTTGATATCAAATAAAATGTATTGAATTACTGATTATACGTGAACTTCTTAATTTTTAAAAGTGTCTAAAAATTTCCATACATATTAAAGAAGTAATTGTTTCAAAAATAACACGTTAGTGCAGTAAATTACAATAAATTTTCATTCATTTAAATTAAAACAAAAATTAACATTAATATTTAAGTTAAAGACAATTTATAATCAAAAGTATATGATAAATTATCATTCACTATAAACAATTTTAGTCATAAAATGACAAATTGTTTTAAAAATAAAATTCAATGATCTATGAACAAAAGATATTAAAAAGTTGATGCTATAGGAATCTTTAGATTTAGACATTATTTAAAAGGATTGATATAAATATAATCAAAATCATCTTTGTATTTTGAATAAATAATTTATATTTAATCATATTGTTTTTTGAAATTATTTTACAAAAAACAGAACTAAAAACTTTTACTTTTTTGAATGACCTTGACATGAAAAAAATATGATCATACAATTATAGTAGAATAATTAGGCTTTGAAAAAAAGTTAATGTTCACAAGCAAGATGAAATATATTCATTGATGAACATGTACATTTTAATTTAATTTAATTATTTATTATTCTATTCTTAAAAATTATAATATCTAACTTTGTAATTAAAATATTTTTGTTGTAATTCCAAGATATCAAAATACAACCCAACATATGGAACATAAAATTTATTACGTTTAAAACAGATCTATATGAAAATAACTATTATGAAACATATCAACTTTCTACGCTTTAAATATGGTTTTGACTTCAATAACTTTCAATCTATTTTAGATCGTTTCATTTCTCAAAATTTAAAATTGGTTTGTATTCTAATCTCAAATTAATTATAATAATTACATTTTTTTAAATTTCTTACACTAGTAATATGTAATTATAGAGTCGATATACATTTACATCTTACCCTGTAAACATAAAAATTCAATCTAAATTCAAATCTGAAATATAACAATATATTAGTTTCATGAGCCGTGTTGTACACGGGTCCTAACCTAGTAACAAAATAAAAGAAACAGTAACAAATGTAAATTCTTAACAACTAAAAGTTTAAATGACATCATATATTACGTAAATAAAATTAACAAAAACACAAACATTATTTATATTATATTATATTTATATTAATTAACATAATACAAAAAAACTGTGTCTTTTTCCTCCCTCTCAGCTCTAACAATGGCGGAAAATCATCGATATCTAACAAGATGAATCTATAAACACACACCCATTCACACACACACATATATATATAGAGAGAGAGAGAGAGACAGAGTCATCTTCTTCATTTCTTCAGAATCTCCGGCGCCACCGTCGCACCCTCCGTCCACCACCACCACCACCACCACCACCACCGCCACCGCCACGGCCAGCACCAACCATGTTCCGACGATGAAACAAAACCCCCTCAACAATCTACTCAAAACAACAACCGGAGTTGTGACGGACATGAGGGTCATAGTGCCCTTACAAGGTGTCGTTCAAGGCGGAGGAAGCGGCGTAATCCTAGGCTCCATCATCCCCTGTGCTCTCTTCTACTTCCTCCAGCTCTATCTCAAGTCCAAAAAACCCTCCTCTGACGACGACGGCGGAGACAGCGGCCCCACCGCCCCTCCGCCGCCGGAGTTTCCGGAGATCTCTCCCCCGGTGGTGGGTTGCAGAGGGTTCAATCAGTTATGTCGATTGGTCACCGCGTGGGGCTAACGGTCAAGCTCAAGTGTCTTCGAGGGCGAATTCTGTGGTTAAACAAGCTGATTCTCCGTATTATGTTGGGTTGAAGATGGCTTTGAAGGATGCTTATGATGAGGTGTGTAATCCTGATGGGATTATTCAGCTGGGGTTAGATGAAAACAAGGTAAATGGTTGTGATGATTAAGCAGTGGATTGCGTTTACTTGCGTAATTAGTGGGAGTTTTATCTGATTTATGATGGAATTGCTAATGGGGATTTGTGAATTATAGTTGTCGTTGGATTTGGTTCAAGATTGGATAATGACGCACACCAAATGTTCGATCATTTGTCACGAGTTGCAGATGAATGGGATCTCTGCTTATCATCCATTTGATGGATTATCAGAACTCAAAATGGTAACTTACAAATGTCTGCTAAAGTTCTTCATAGTTGTTATCATGTTTCTTGATTGACATTGAGTTGATTTGATGTAAGGTTAAAGTGAATTGATGATGGTTAGTTATGCGTCATTTTTTGTGGCTTTTGTGTATGATTTTGCTTGTATGCAGGCAGTTGCTGGATTCATGTCCCAAGTGATGGATGGGCGCATGTTATTTGATCCGTCGAATATGATTTTAACTTCTGGAGTAACGCCTGCTGTTGAGATGCTCGTTTTTTGCCTTGCAGACCTTGGAAATGCATTTCTTGTTCCCTCTCCGTATTTACCCGAGTAAGTTCCCTTTCTGATGCAGCCCTGATCTGACTTGAGTGGACTATATTGATGCTACTCCATACAGGTTGACTTTTGAGGTCAAGCATACGACTTTTCAACTTCATGATGATATGGAGTCGTGTAAGTTTCTAGCATTTTTCGATTATCCCATTAAACACCAGAACAAATGCTAGAGATTACAGAGATGTCTGTTTTAGTTTCATGAGAAAACCCTTTTCAATTTTGAATCTTGAAAGTATCATGTTTGACCTCAAAGCTGATATAATATGCCACTATGCCTCTTATTTATGATATATATCAATACATAATGAGTGATGGTTTATAATTGAAATTTGCAGCCTTGATAGGGATATTAAATGGCGAAGTGGAGTGGAAATTATACCCGTCCCATGTCGTAGCTCTGATAACTTCAGCTTAAGTACAGTTTCCCTTAATCGAGCATACAATCAAGCAAAGAAACGCGGTCTCAAAGTGCAAGGGGTCATAATTTCAAACCCTTCAAATCCAGTTGGGAATCTGCATACAAGAGAAACCCTTTACGATGTTTTAGACTTTGCTACTGAAAAAAACATCCACGTCATCACCAACGAGATGCTAATGGGCCCCATTGATGATAAAAATCAAGAATTTGTCAGTATGGCTGAAATCATTGATTCTGAAGAATTTGATAAAGAAAGAGTTCATATCGTTTATGGGTTGTCAAAAGACATTTCTCTCCCCGGTTTAGAGTCGGGGTTGTTTACTCCTTTAATCAAAATGTGATAGAGGCATCCAAGAAACTGATGAGATTCTCATCTGTATCATCTTTATCTCAAAGACTACTTGTTTCAATGTTTAATGATTCAAGATTTGTTGGGGAGTTCATCAAGGTCAATAGAGAAAGGGTTGAAAGAATGTCTGATCTTTTCATGGGTGATTTGAAAAACTTAGGAATCAAGTGTATGAAAAGCAGTCATGGGTCATACTGCTGGGCTGATATGAGCGGGTTTATACGCCCTTATAGTGAAAAAGGCGAGCTTGAACTGTGGGAAAAGCTGTTAAATATGGCCAAAATAAATGCCACACCTGGATCTTCTTGTCATTGTATAGAACCAGGATGGTTCAGGTTCTGTTTCGCAGGTTTGACCGAAAACCAGATTCCATTAGTTATGGAAAGAATTCGGAAAGTTTTGTGAAGCTGTAAATTACCAGATGTCAAAACTGTGAAATTGATCACAAAGAAGAAAGAAAGAACTGTGTGAAGCTTCTCCCACCATTCAATTGTATCATAAATGGTTATTTTTTTTGGGAATTTTGTTTTGTCATATTGTTTTGTAGGTAGTTGTTCATGGTTTTGAATGTGTATTATGTGATTTATTCATTTAATAAAAGCAGTGCTGATTCTTGTAACTACTCAATAATGACTGAATCTTTTTATTGTGAATCTTAAGTGGTATTTGACCTTTTAATCTGCTATTCCACATGTTTAAAAACTTCAGGTATCTGCACTGTGTAACATTGCTCATAGGAAACTCTCCTTGAAAACAGTTGCCAGCATATCAAAATCTTCGAACTTTTCACTACAAGTTTGAACAGCTTGAATCTGTAGCTCAAACCCGTTATGAGAAATATAAAAAGAGCTCAATTTGCTGAATGCTGATTCAAGAACTCGAAAAGGGGGAATCCATGTGAAAAGATTGTTGCCAAGATGGAAAAGTTCTGACTTCTGACCTTTGACAATGTAAGATTTGTGCTCAACATTTCCAGTTAACATATTGTTTCTTAAGACAAGTAAAATAAACTGGGATTTCAGTGATCTGTGAAGGGAATGCACCACTTAAACTGTTGAATGATGCATTAATATCTTCAAGATTCAAGCAATTGTTGATGATGATTAAAATTGTACTAATGGGAAAGTGAAATGAACTTTGTTTTTTCACAAAAGTTAAACAAAGATGATGGAATCTGTCATTCAAACCCGATAAATCAAGAAACCGAATGCCAAGCAAATCCACAAAATACACAAAAATTGGACCAAAAAGCACACGGCTCGCTCATAGCTAGTTCGAAATAGGTTCGTTTATAAATGAACTGAGCTGGCTCGACTCGGTTTGTAGATGAGCTGAGCCCAAGCCGAGGTTAGCTTGGCTCTTGGCTCGTTCCCTAACCCGCTCAGTGGCTCGTTTAAATTAAGGCCTCTGTTATAATTTATATAAATTTTAAACCAAATTTATAACATATTTTTTAAATTGACTACTGACATATGACCACTTTAACATTTTATAATGATTAACCGTAAGTACAAAATGTAAAGAATGATCATGGTTGATTATCATAAACTATAATGAAGGGTATGAAGTCGATGATACGAAGTACAAATGTTTGGTAGGAAGCCTCATGCATCTCATTGTAACCAAGCCTGATCTTATGTATGTGGTGTGTTTGATATCTAGATTTATGTCAAAGCCAAAGAAGGAATACATGCAAATTGCAAAAAGGATATGAAGGTATGTTAAAGGCACATATATCTATGGATTTCAATATGATAGAAGATCAACTGTAAAGCAGGGGATAGTTACTCTATCGTGAATTGAGGCAGAGTATGTAGCGGCCACTAATCCTGCTTATCACTGCATAGTTGAAGGGTGTGTTGGGTGAGTTGACAAGAAAAGAGTTGGGAACTATAGATATAAAGTGTGACAATATTTTTATCTTAAGTTCGTCCAAGAATCTAGTTATGCATTGAAGAACAAAGCATATAAATGTTCACTATTACTACCTAAGAGAACCGGTGTATAAGGAAGAAGTAAAGTTAACGTTTTGTTCTACTAGTGATCAAGTGGAAGATTTAACGACAAAGCCTGTGAAGCTCGAAGCATTTGAGAAGATGAGAAACTTGCCAGGAGTAGGTGATCTAGAGGATCAAAATAAAGGGTGAAACTTTTTTCAGTTTAGGAAAAGGTTATATTAAGTTAATAATGGGACATAGCCCAATTGCTGTTGAAAAACTATTTTAGACCAAAGAGAAATCAATTAATTGTTATTAATTATTACCAAGTTATTGGCCGAATCAGTTTGATCCTTCACGACCGAAACTGATTATAAGAAAGGTAGAAGGAGAGTGTCCCGTTATCGGACGAATTAAAGAACTCGCAATAAAGTAAAACCAACCTGTTAAACGATGATCTTTGAATGATGAATTGCACGGAATGTATTCCTGTCCTTAAAGGATTTTACGCGCTTTATTTGCTGTAAGCGACAACGTAAACTCCCAGGATTTAATGCAGATTCGACCCGATATTCCAACAGCAATGGAAGCGGATTAACGCGAAGGTTGCGTGGAAACGAAAGTAGAGAAAAGCTGTAGCTTTTTGATGTGTTTAAACTCGAAGTAAGAGCTCTATATCGAAGTAAGAGCTCTATATTTATAGAGCTAAATCCAACTAATTATGAGAAAATTAGGGGATGAGAGTTGACCCTCACTATTTCGTGAATTCGGTTATGTAGATAACCCGAATTCGCGAACTGATCAACCTTATCCCACGTTTATCTCTTAGTCGGTTACCTCGAGTCTATCTGCACCGAGCTGTAGCTTAAAAAAGATAGCTCCGATGCGTACGTGCGAAGCGCAAAGCGCAAAGTGCGCCCATTCACGCCTCAAATGCGCCCATTCACGAGCTCGCGTCTCCGTCTTGGCTCGGCGCGCGTGTGGGCTTAGCCCTTCTCTGACCCAACAATCACTTTGGTGACCCATAAGGGAGAATCCCTTATAAGCCACTCAAAGATGTTTCCCCCCCACCAATGTGGGACAAGAAGTAAACATGCCAACTTGCATATTTACAACTTTTAAATTTCCAACAATCCCCCACCAAGTTGAAATGTTTCCTTACACTTTGACGGATGATGTCACTAGGTGTCACGGAGATTAAACCTAGTTAATGTTGATAAACAAGAAGAGACAAATTCATTGGTGTCCTACGGAATTAAACCAAGAATCTGATGACCCCCTTCGGTTTACCCCCACACATCACCAGTTGACTTCACGTTCTCACTGAGCGCGAATATGGCCGTGCGCTATAAATCCTTTTCATGACCCTCTAGAAGATAAACCACTAGTCTTCATTTGAGGCGGTACCACCTCTAGATCATATAGGCAAAGTTTCCAACATCCTCGTTGCTTAGATGTCTCCAAAATTTGTTAAGAGCGTTAGCTCAACCTCGTTCTCGGCAACGACGTACTATCTTACCTCACATGGATCTATCAAATTAATTGATAGTACCTTCTATCGTTAAGTGACTTTGTTGTTACCCATTAAACTTGAGAAATAGGAGCACTAAGTTCAAGTTGGGTTTCCATCACTAATGATTCTATTGTGGCTTTAGACCCATGGCTCTCGTGGTATTTACTACCAAGTCTCTCGTCAGAGGTTTGGTAAGAGGATCTGCCAAGTTCTTACAAGTCGGACATAGACAACCTTGATGGTACCACTTTCAAGTAGTTGTCTCACAAAATTGTGCCAAAGACCAATATGTCTTGATTTCCCATTATACACTACGTTGTATATTCTCGATAGTGTGGCCTCACTATCACAATACATGGGAATTGATGGCACTGGTACATCCCAAAGACGGATGTCCGTAAGTAGATCTCTAATCCACTCTGCTTCCTTACCGGCAGCAGCTAATGCTATGAATTCTGCTTCCATAGTTGAGTGTGCAATGCACGTCTGTTTCTTGCTCGCCCAAGAAATAACTCCTCCAGCTAGAGTATAGATCCACCCACTAGTGGATTTTGAATCATTATTTTAATCAATCCAGCTGGCATCAGAATAACCTTCAAGTATTCTTGATGATGACGTGTACGTCAATTCAAAATTTCCAGTCCTTTTTAGATATCCAAGAACTCTACTCACTGCGTTCCAGTGCTCAATACCTGGGTTTACAGTGTACTGACTTAGTTTGCTAACCGCAAAGGCTATGTCAGGACGAGTGCAATGAGTAGCATACATCATGCTACCAATTGCACTTGCATACTCTAGTTGGGCCACAGCTCTTCCAGAGTTCACTTTTAGCTTCACACTCGGGTCAAACGGTGTATTAAACTCTTTGATGTTCAAGTGTTGAAACTTTGTCAGAATTTATCTATGTAGTGAGATTGACTAAGAGAAATCTGACTATGTGTTCTTTTCACCTTGATCCCAAGAATGGTATCAACTTCTCCTAGATCTTTCATCTTAAATTTAGAAGATAAATATTTCTTAGTTTCAGAAATACCCTCCAGGTGAGTGCTAATGATCAACATATCATCAACATAAAGACAGATCACGACTGTGTATTCGGGTTTGCATTTTGTATATATACATTTATCAGCACCGTTGTGTTGAAACCCGAACGTAGTCACAGTGGTATCAAATCTCTCATGCCACTGTTTAGGAGCTTGTTTCAAACCGTATAGAGATTTAATAAGTCTACACACTTTAGTCTCTTGTCCGGATATCACAAACCCTTCCGGTTGCTCCAAATAAATTTCTTCTTTCAAGAAACCATTTGTTGATACATGTGTCCCTAGATTCTGAGCTGAATGTAATATCTTTGTAATGTCTTGATTATATGTAATTGAACGTTGATTAATGAAATACATTTGGTTGTTTATGTTATAATGTTATATATTTCATTAATGGGTTGTGTAATGATTAATTATATAGGTTTGTGGTTGTTTGAATTGGTATGCATAATGTTGTAATGATTAGCACATTCAAACTTAACATGATGAAGTTATCATGCGAATGGGCCATGCCAATGGACCATACGCATGAATAACTTCATGCGAATGGCTCAGTCGCACGACTGAACCATGAGACTGGGTCAGACGTAAGACTGAAGCATGAGATTGAACCAGTCGTACGACTGAAGGCTCAGTCGTGCGTATGGATCAACCGCATAGCTCAATCGCACGACTGAACCATGCGAATGATTCAGTCGCACGAATGAGAAACCCTTACCTATAAATACCACCTAATTCGTGGAAAAACGTAACACTTCGAATATTCATAACCCTAGTCGACCCAGAACGTCCTGTTCGTCAATTCCAACTTCATAGAACGTCTGAGATCATTCCTAGTCCATTCTTAACGTTTTCTAATCGTTAGGATTGATCTTGTTTACGTTCTCCCTGATTGGATCACCAATCAAATAGGATTCCGCACTATTTGATCCGGTATAACGAAGAATCGGTTAGTACTCCGTACGTACATGGTCCTGACAAGTGGTATCAGAGCCTTGGCTCTTGATTCTTCGTTTGATTCAATCAAGTTTTTGTTAAAGTCCACGTTTTTGCGAAAAGATCCAATCTTTCTGCTCAAAACCGAGTCTTTACGTGTGCATGTTCTGCAAAATCAGTGTTTTCGACTTACAGCCGTCTAGGGTGTCAAAAACACGTTTTAGGTCAAAAGTGTGAAAAATTTCGATCTCTGCAGTCTCAGTCGCACGATTAGCTCAATCGTACGACTGAAGTCCAGTCACCCATTCATTCGACCGATTGAGTCAGTCGCTTCGTCCAATCGACCGATTGAGTCAGTCGCTTCGTTCAATCGCCCGACTGAGTCAATCGCCCAGTTCAGTCGCCCAGTTGAGTCGTTCGGTCTGTTCAGTTGCCTAAGTTTCTCAGTCGTCTGTTCATCGTACGTTTGAGTCCAGTCGCATACCGCTATTGTCGGTCGCATCCCAGTCGCACTCCCCAATCGCATTAGCAGTTTAATTCAAAAGTTAAAGTAATAACATAATGGACTCAGAAAAATTTGCAATGTCAGCTGGAAAGGACTCAAAGATACAGAACTTACTTTTACTGGAAAATGAGATAGGGAACCATAACAAGCCACCTAAGCTATTGACTATAGATGAATTTCCACAATGGAGACAACGTTTTGAGATTCATCTAAATAGAGTGGACCCGAACTTATGGAACTCTATTGAGGCTGGTTATAACATGCCCGTGGGAGCTGAGGGTGTTCCTTTGACTTTAAGTGGACTCACTGATACACAGAAGGTTGCCTACAATGCCGAAAAGAAGGCATATGCTATTTGACCCAGTCCATTTCCAAGGCCATTTTTCACCAATACTCAGAGCACAAGCAAAGTAAAAAGTTGATGAAAGCTCTTGAGAAGAGGTATGATGGGAATTCTACTCTAAAGTCCCTAAAGGGTAAAGCGTTGAAGAAGGAGTTTGACAACTTCTCTGCAATTGGGAATGAAAGCTTGGATGAAATTATCGATCGCTTCTATCACTTGATGAGTGAACTTCACACTCATGGAGTAAAGACGTCAATGGAAGACAAAGTTTCAAGCTTGGCAGATGGTCTACCTGAAAAGTGGGATTCATTCATTTCCACTTTGCGATACAACTCAGTTTAAAGACCTTGGATATAAATGACTTTATTCTAAAACTGAGAGAGGAAGAAGTGCGTCACAAGTACAGGACTAAAAAAGGAGCGTATACACAAGACCCATCACTCTACAATGTAACTCCTACTTCCACTCCTACTGCAAAGTCTTCTGGAGCACCTCTGCAAACAGCCTTTGTGTCCAATGCATCGTCATCTACTGATCAAGGCTCATCATCTGCAAATGAGTCTCATGGTGCATCTGGGGTTCTACAAAGTCCAATTGTTACTCAATCTGCTAAGTTGATGACAGAAAATTTAGGAAAAGTAACAGTGGAGGTTGCTAAAGAGCACATGGATCTACTTGCTGCAGTTGTGCACTCTTATGATGGTCTGGTGGCGGGTAAGATTGGAAATTGCCATCTTGCTGATGAAGACTACGAGCAAGTAGATGAAAACGAGCTTGAAAGGATGGATATCATATGGGCTCTTGCAAGTGCTGTCCGGAGAGCCAAGAAGTTTGTGAAGAAAACAGGGCAGAATCTCATGGATACAAAAGATACGACCTTTAGTTTTGACAAGTCTAAAGTCACGTGCTTCAACTGTGGAGAAAAGGGTCACTTCAAAAGAGAATGCATGAAGCCTAAGAAGACTGGGAACGGGAATCCATTCTCCTCGTTCAATAGGCAAGATAAAGACAAGAAGCCAACATCCACAGGGAATGATTCTAAAGCTATGGTAGCACAAGGAGATGAAGGACAGGACTGGTCCTTTCGGTTCTTATCTGATGGTGAAGCGAACATAGCTTCTATGGAAGACTTGAATGAAGACTCAGCGAGTGAGGGGGAGAGCTCAGCTGATGTTGATACTGCTGACTTGGAAGAGACGTTTGATGCAGTGGATGAAATTTTCAAGAATAAGCTGAATTCAGAATCTGAAGCTCAACCTGCGTCTCAGAATGCTTTCATGGCTGGAACGTCCACAGCTGCACAGGTTGTCCGCTATAGTGCTTCTACGAATACATGGATTGTGGATAGCGGAGCTTCCAGGCACATGATAGGAAACAAGTCTCTCCTTTTAAAAGTCAAACAAATTAAAGGGGGACATGTTCCTTTGCTGGTAACAAAGGAGGATACATTACTGCTCAAGGCGAAGTAGGTAATGAGAAGGTAAGATTTGACAAAGTAAATTTTGTTCAACAACTAGAAAACAATCTGCTTTCAGTGTCTCAGATATGTGACAAGGGCTTCAAAGTTATGTTTGACAATCGCAAATGTTACATACTGAAGAAGGAGATGGAGATTCCAGAGGAGCAGGTTCTGATGTCCGCATCCAGGTACAATGATTTATATGTCTTGGATATGTCTAATGCTTCTACCTCTGAGTCTACAGTTCAATGTTTCCTATCAAAAGCAATAGAGAAGGAATACATCTCATGGCACAGGAGGATGGGACACATCAATCACAGGAAGATGAATCATCTGATTCACAACAACCTCGTTGAAGGAGTTACTGTCAAGAACTTCAGACTTCCTGATTTTTATGTCTCATGCAAGAAGGGAAAACAGACCAGGAAATCTCATAAGACCAAGCAAGTTAATTCAATAGAGATGCCCCTGGAGTTGCTACACATGGATCTCTTTGGTCCAGTTAGCACAAAGAGTATCGCAGGAGACTGGTACTGCTTTGTAATCACAGATGACTACTCAAGATTCACCTGGGTGATGTTTCTGAAAGCTAAATCAGAAATATTTGAATCATTCAAGGTGCTCGTCATGACACTGGAGTCACTCTACAACCTGAAGGTAAGGAAGATTCGTTTTGACAATGGCACAGAGTTTAAGAATCAGTGGATGGATGCTTTCTGCAAGGAAAAGGGGATTGTTCATCCGTTCACTTCAGCATACACGCCACAGATGAATGGAGTTGCAGAATGAAAGAATCAGAGCTTGATCGAGACTGCGCGAACCATGTTAGCTGATTCTAAGCTTCCAGTCCAGTTCTGGAATGAGGCGGTTGCCAATGCTTGCTACACACTTAACCGTGTCTTAGTAGTCAAAAGGCATGGCAAGACTTGCTATAGTTGCTTCAGAAGCACAAGCCTAACTTGGAGTATCTGGAACCTTTTGGAGCTCCTTGTACACTGTTAAAGAAGACTCAGGATGGCAAGTTCAGTGAGAAAGCCGATCAAGGAATATTCTTAGGATACAGCATACCAGACAAACGAGTTTACAATAACTCGACAGGTCAGGTAGAAGTGTGGTGCAACGTAGATGTTCAGAGATACACACCCCATGCTGGAAAAGGTCCATCATCATTCTTCGATTATGATGGCTTTTTCAACTCCTTTAATCTTCCTCAGTTTGATTCAGATGATGAGGTTGCTACCCAGATGATGTACGATGTCCTCAACACACCGAATCTGGATTCAAGCAACATCACACCTGCAAACAGTGCCTCAAGTTCTTCGACTCCTACTCAAGACAAGAGTGATGACTCATCAGGTGATGAAGAAGCAGTTGAACCAGCATTGGGAAATCCGATACTGAACCTGTAGGCACCAATCTTGACTCTGAGGTTGTGGTTCCTTCCACACCAGTGACTAGGATCAGTGTGAATCATCCCCCCACGTCTATCATTGGGGATATTCAATCCGGTGTGCAGACGCAAAATCAGCTGTACTCTGCTGATTATGCTACAGCAATAGAGAAGGGTTATGTCAATAACGGGGCTTTCTCATGTTTTGTTTCATAAATCGAGCCTAAATACGTCAGTGACGCCCTGAAAGATGAGGCCTGGGTCAATGCTATGCAAGAAGAGCTACTCCAGTTCAAGAAACTTGGAGTCTGGACCCTCGTTGATAGGCCAAAAGGAGTTAAAGTGATTGGTACCAAATGGGTACTAAAGTGCAAGAAGGATGACCAAGGTGTTGTTATCAGAAACAAGGCACGCTTGGTTGTTCAGGGATTTAGACAAGTCGAGGGGATCGACTACAATGAAGTGTTTGCACCAGTGGCAAGAATGGAAGCAATTCGGATCTTCCTTGCCTATGCATCGTTTATGAAGATCAAAGTCTATAGTTGGATGTGAAGAGTGCATTCCTTCATGGGGAAATCCGTGAAGAGGTCTATGTCAGTCAATCCGAAGGATTTGAGGATCCGTATCATCGGGACAGAGTCTACAAGCTGGATAAGGCTCTGTATGGGCTACATCAAGCTCCTCGAGCTTGGTATGAGAAGCTCTCCACCCATCTGTTGAAACACGGTTTTCGCAGGGGTGTGATTGACTGTACATTGTTCATCAAAGAAAAGGATGGTGATTTGCTTATGGTGCAGATCTACGTGGATGACATCATCTTTGGGTCTAGGAATGAAGCATTGTGCAAAGAGTTCGAATCTGTGATGAAGGCAGAGTTCAAAATGAGTGCCATGGGAGAAATGAAGTTCTTCCTAGGATTACAGGTGGATCAAACACCAACCGGTATTTTCCTACATCAGACCAAGTATGTCGGCGATATTCTGAGTCAGTTTGATATGGAGAATGTTTCTACTGCCGGTACCCCTCTCGCCACAAATCATGATGTGGCTCCTGATGAGAATGGGGATTTGGTGGATGCCACTATGTATCGTGAGATGATCGGATCTCTTATGTACCTCACTGCCTCGCGTCCAGATATTATGTATGCCACATGTCTATGTTCTAGATATCAAGCGAAGCCAAAAGTGAATCACCTGATTGGGGTGAAAAGGATTTTCCATTATCTGAAGGGTACTCCAACACTGGGGTTGTGGTATCCTCATGATGATGACTTTGAGCTTACTGCGTACAGCGATTCAGACTATGGTGGTTGCAAGATGAACTTCAAGTCTACATCAGCAGGGTGTCAGTTCTTGGAAGGCGATTAGTCACGTGGCAATGCAAGAAGCAGACCTTGGTTGCTTTATCAACCTGTGAAGCTGAATATGTTGCTGCTGCAAGTTGCTGCTCTCAGATCATCTGGATCCAACAGCAAATGCGCGACTACGGTTTGCAATTTTCTAGCACCCCTATTTATGTTGATAATTCTGCTACCATAGCTGTTACTAAAAATCCTGTTCAACATCCTAAAACAAAACATATCGGCATTAAATATCATTTCATACGCGATTGCTATGAAAAACAACTGATTGATGTGATTAAAATTAACACGGATTTTCAGCGCGCTGACCTCTACACCAAACCATTTGATAAACCTAGATTTTTCTAGCTGCTAGAGGTCAACGGCGTTAAAAAGAAAAGTGATGTGATTGCGGAAGAAGCAGATACATAGTCAGACTCGTGTTTATTGTTTATTTTTCTGTTAATTTTATTTTATTTTTTATTTCCTTGTTATATAAAATCCAAAAACACAAAAAAAATTTCTGTTTTAGTATTTTAGGGGGAGATTTATTTCAGTATTCATTTACTTAAAAAAAAAGTGGGGGGGAGGTGAGTAAAGCTGAAAAGACATAAACAACTAAACTGGAAATGTGACTCGATAAATTTGGAAAGTGATAGTACACAGGCATCGAGTTACTCGGAACATCAAAATGGTTTTCTGTTCAAAAATGTTAATTAAGTCTAACAAAATGGGAAAATGATAGTACGTTTGACTGGTATTGTAATCATCGGAGAAAGTAGATCTAGGGTTGTGCAAATACACCATACGATGTGTCAGTAGATTCAACACAATAGATCATTAGACAGCATCAGTGAACTGGCTTAAACTAAACTTATTCAACAAGTTGTGGGTTTTCATGGTATCCCTGGTCTACACAATCAATCAATTTCCAATAAGGGGTGAGGAGCAAGCAACTGCCACAAATGTGAGCAAAGACCTGAAAAACAGAGCAAAAGATGACAAAAGTCATTAAAAATAATGTTTATCCAAACATACTGCTCTAAGAAGAAAAATAGGTATTGCGCCTCTCTGCTGTGCGATGGCACTGACCTGAGGCTTAGCATAACCTATTCGTTCTAAGAATTCATTGTTGTTTGCGCCTCTCTGCTGTGCGATGACACTGACCTGAGGCTTAGCATCTCTTTGAAAATTCTTAGAACCAATTCTTCTAAGTCCCAAGACCGCTCAAAAATCTCCTGAGGAAGATTGATTACCATATACCTGTGAAACGCACAAATACTTGTTGATCTAATTCATCTAATTAATCACTGATGTGTGTCAAAAGTCTGTGTATGGATTTAAGTGGACAAATATACTAATCGTCGTGACTGCAAAGCCTGATGTTCAAAATCAATAAGTATTGCATATTAATTCAAACATGATTCCCAGTTAGTTCTTAGAAGTCTTAGATAAGCACAGTGATATTTTATCATGCTAAGTGTAATAAGCACTCAATGTTCTAAGTGATGGTGTATATGCCTGTCTGATTCCAAAAGAGTCTGTTCCGGATGAAATGTAAATGCTAATAAGCTACACAAACTTGCCCCAACAAAAACCACAAAAACATGTTCATTCTATTCGTAGTTTTAAGATTTTTCAATTTTTTAGTATAATGTGTCAATGTCGGACTGTGTGTATTGTTATCTGCTAAACGTCACCAAATGTGCTTAACGTTTACTTAAACAAATTGTTTCTGAAAGGTTAAAAGTGTTAGGACCGTGTACGTATGGAGTACTAACTGATTCTTCGTTATACCGGATCAAATAGTGCGGAATCCTATTTGATTGGCGATCCAATCAGGGAGAACGAAATCAAGATCAATCCTAACGATTAGAAAACGTTAAGAATAGAATAGGAATGATCTGAGACGTTCTATGAAGTTGGAATTGACGAACAGGGCGCTCTGGGTCGACTAGGGTTATCAATATTCGAAGTGTTTCGTTTTTCCACGAACTAGGTGGTATTTATAGGTAAGGGTTTCTCATTCGGAACCATTCGCATGGTTCAATCATGTGATTGAGCTATGCGGTTGATCCATACGCACGACTGAGCCTTCAATCGTACGACTGGTTCAATCTCATGCTTCAGTCTTCCGACTGATCCAGTCTCATGGTTCAGTCGTATGACTGAGCCATTCGCATGAAGTTATTCATGCGTATGGTCCATTGGCATGGCCCATTCGCATGATAACTTCATCATGTTAAGTTTGAATGTGTTAATCATTACAACATTATGCATACCAATTCAAACAACCACAAACCTATATAATTAGTCATTACACAACCCATTAATGAAATATATAAACATTATAATATACACAACTAAATGTATTTCATTAATCAATATTCAATTACATATAATCAAGACATTAAAAAGATATTTCATTCAGCTCAGAATCTAGGTACACATGTATCAACAAACTCCCCCTTGGACCTAGATTCCTCTAATGTCTTGCTTTACCCATAACCTCTTCGTACTTCTTGAATTTCTCTCTCTGGTTACACCTGCATTTATTTCAAATACAAAGCAGAGGCGTATGACGTGCTGATACTGGAGAGCTTGTACAATATCCTGCGAGTCATAGAACAGTGGACACTTGTAGAGTGTATAAACATCATTAGCTGACAAGTTCGTAAGCCACATCGGGTCAAATACACGGATGACATCCATCTGTCCATCTTTGTTCAACACTATGACTGCTTCAGCTGTTCGCCAATCGTAGTACCACCGTTTGAAATGCGAAGTGATGTCCTGAGGCATTTCCCTTAGAGGGATCTTCGACATGGTGCGCGGAGGATGCCACTTCAACACAATCTTTGGCTTCCCGGTTCGTGGATCAACTTCAGACCTTCGAATGTACCTCATAGGTCGCTGAGGCCTGAAGTTCACCCACTGGGTGTGGTACTCTTTCTTTAACGTAGCTTCGAACCAACCTGACATCTTTCTGGGATCAGCATAAAGAAGCTTTAGCTTTGCCAGTTGGTTGAGCTCAAAACCAGGTAGAGTTTTTAGATCGTGTGGAATCTAAAATACTCGATACCTTTCTCTCTCTTAACTGCATAAACGTTAAGCTCATCAAAATACGCCCACGATATAATTTTGCCAGACACCTTTTGATGTTTCTTTACTCTGTAGAGCTTGGTGTAGGCATCGGACATTGG
Source organism: Flaveria linearis (assembly GCA_024085815.1). NCBI lineage: Eukaryota > Viridiplantae > Streptophyta > Magnoliopsida > Asterales > Asteraceae > Flaveria > Flaveria linearis. Next base: position 36,286,551 of record CM044017.1, on the reverse strand, counting down.
AGCACTTCATTGGGCATGAAGATCCGCAAAACAAGCAGCCCATTCAGCCTTTCTCACTTTGACTTCCTCCTCAGTGGCTCTGGCTGTATCATCTTGTTTGTCGGACTCTTCTTCCATCTTATCCAGAGTATCAAACGTCTCGCTGACCAGATTGTCATCCAGATTTGGAATGACATGACCTTCAGTGTCAGTGTACTCTGGATAGCATTGGTCTGTTATATCCTCTATCTCAATCTCATCTACATCGTATAGTTCTTCTTCACTATCAACTTGAACTTCGGGAGCATCTTTCACTATGTCGTCGGCGTTGAGTTTGAACATTTCTGCCAACTGTTCCTTAGTGAAGCTGTGAATAATCTCTCCCTCTTCTGGGGTATACTCCACCGATCTCCTTACGATCCCCTGTAGATCAAGAATCATTGTTAATTGACTCTTGACCTGTTGTAGGGGTTTGACATCATATTCATCTCTTTGAAAGTTTGGATCTGCTTGATTTAAACATGCAACATAATATTTGTTAGTAAGTAATCAAACACAATTATTATTAAGACAAAAGATATAAACATTATTACACAAGTGTTACACAATTTTCCAAGTACAAAAGCCTTTAAATACAGAAACATAAATAACTAATCAGTACTTTTGTCTTGAATTTCAGGAGTATCTTTAGGTGGGGCAAACGTAGAGGTTCCTTGGTCTTGACGTTGTTTAGTACGCCTCTCGTCTGCCGCTTCATCACTTTGATTTCCTGCAGCCTCTCCTCCTTCATCATCATCATCATCTTTCTTGTCATCACTATCACTACCTTCATCACTTTATCATCCTCATCATCGTCATCCTCTTCATCATCGTCCTCCTCTTCATCGTCCCCTTCACCAATCTTGAGGGGCTCACTCTGATTGCCTTTCAGCTTCAGCAATAGAGACTTGTGCGCCGCCTCCAGCTTTCCCATCCTCTCATCAGTCTCAGCCTCGTGTTGTAGCAAGCCTGTGATCTGATCAGTCTGTGAAGTGATCACTTGGGCTTGTGAGGATGTCAACTCCCCAATCTCTCAATCTCAGCTGTTTGTTTAGAACTTTCTTCTTGCAGCTGTAGAATCTGGGCAGACTTGGCCTTGTTGGAGGCTAGCAACTGGAGCACCATGCTGTTTAGTGCAGCAAGTTGCTCAGCCACAGAGACCGGAGGTATGACTGAACTTGAGGGTGCAGATGGGGGTTGTGATTGGTGAGTGGTGTGAGTTGTGGTGGCTGTGGTAAATATGGGAGGAGGTGGAAATGATGTAGTGGGGGGCACAGTGGTGGTGGTTGATGTGGTTGCTGTGGTGGCGGGTGATGTGGTAGCTGTGGTGGTGGTTGGTGTGGTGGCTGTGGAGGTGGATGGTGTGGCTGTGGAGGTGGTTGTAACAAAGGTGAGACGTCGTTTCTTCTTCTTTTGACCATGGGGTTGAGCCATCCTTTTTTCCTCGTTCCCGTTGAAGTGGATGCTCCCCCTACAACCCTGCTGGCTGACTCCGGTGCATAACTCGGATCAGTAGCTATATCTCCTGAGTCTCTTGGGCCTTCACCGACCGCCCTTAGCCCATGTTCTGTGGGAACAACCTTGCTTCCCACAGTACGTGTTAAGGGCTCCTCTTCAGACTCCTCTTCCTCCACATCAGGAATAAAATCCTGATGGAAACCCGCCGACTCAGTTCTATCGTGGGTGGGTGGTGGAGACGGTATATCAGTGGTAGTGGCCCTAGATGGAGAGGGGCCTGTATCTCCACCATCACCACTGTCATCATCATCAGAATCATCTGATGGTATCGCAATCACCTCCGTATCAGATTCGCTGTCATCATGACGCCATTTACGTCTCCTCGGTGCAACATAATCAGCCCGGGCCAGATGCCCAATCAACCTCTTCATCACAGGCTTTACTTGCTTGCATGAGACACAAAAATCAGGAAGCTTGAAGTTCTTGACAGGAACTCCATCAACTAGGTTGTTATGAATCAGGTGATTCATCTTCCTATAATTAATGTGTCCCATTCTTCTGTGCCAAAATGGAGTCCTTCTCTGTAGCTTTAGATAAGAAACATTGAACAGTAGAAGCACTAGTAGAGGCATTAGACATATCTAGAACATACAAGTTATTATATCTAGATGCTGACATTAATACCGTTCCTCTGGAATATCCATTTCTTTCTTCAGAATGTAACATTTGCGATTATCAAACATGACTTTGAATCCCTTGTCGCAAATCTGAGACACAGAAAGCAAATTGTTTTCTAACTGCTGAACAAAGTTGATTTTGTCGAATCTTACCTTGTCATTACCTACTTCGCCCTGAGCGGTAATGTATCCTCCTTTGTTACCAGCAAATGAAACGTGTCCCCCTTTAATTTGTTTGACATTGAAAAGAAGAGACTTGTTTCCCGTCATGTGCCTGGAAGCTCCGCTATCTACTATCCATGTATTTGTAGACGCACTATAGCGGACAACCTGCACATATGAGAAAATCATCAGTTAAGGATGGGGACCCAAGCCTTGACTGGCTTGGGTTTCCCAGAGGAATCAACCATCATGAATTCGACCCACTGTCCTTTATCAGTGGATGGAATCTCAACTTTCAGATTTTCCTTGCTTTCAGACACACCAGTTGTCTTGGCTTTCCATAAACCATCCCTGTGAAAGGATTGTTTGTGGTAAACCTTAGACTGATTTACGGTTTGAGCATATGGTTTAGATTCAGAAACAGGTTTTACCTCTGGCATCACGGACTTGTCGGGGACATGTCTATTTTGCCTTTGGCGAGGTGGAGACGAAAAAGACCTAGAAGGTGTTTTAGACCTAATAGGTGTTTTCGATCTGACTGGAGTCTTAGAACGCTGTTTTGAATCTACTTTGACTTTGTCGTGTATCTCAACCTTAATTCTTGGTGTCTGATAGCGAGGACAATTAGTCGAAATATGACCGCGCAGACCACAAGTATAGCAGGATCTCCATTCATCAGGGCTAGGAGATCTCTTGTGGGGGTGAATAAACCTCAGATTCTTTCTTTTTATTATCACTTTTAAGATTTTCACCTCCTTTGACAAATTTAACTTGTTTAACATGATTTGTGTTTGGTCTTGGAAACTGGTGATTATCTTGCTTCACTGGTTTAGCTTGAGTGTCTTTGGAAATCTTAGGTTGTTTGGAAGTTGATTTTTTACCCAACCCATGAGATGTTTGAACATTCTCTTCCACTCCCTTCCCAGTGATTTTTGTACTTGATGCAGAAGCTGTCTGGTCAGGAACCGAAGGAGTAGAGTTGACTGCTGTATCCGGATCACAGACTAGAGGAGTTGTCACCACATGATCCTTTATGGGGTTATCATTAATTGGACGTTGTTTGATGTTTAAAAAGGACTCATGTGGTGGTGGTACAACTTTATAACCCAAACCCTCTCCGTTGTTGCGTTCTTTAACCAAGTTTTTCAAAATATGTGAGGAACTAGCTAGACTGTGGAGTTTTGTTGCAAAGACTCGTTTTCAACTTGTAAAACCGCTTCATTTCTTCTTAGTTTCTTCTATTGTCTTTAAATAAAACTTGATATCATTTTCTTGGTTAAAGGCAACAACTTCAGTTTCTTTTAACTGTTTCTTTAAAGCATCAATCTTTTCTTTATAACTGTTTTCATTCTGTTTTAAGATTTTGTTTGCTTCAGTGCACAATTTTAAATCATTTACTAAGTTATCATTATGATCTAATAACCTAGCAAATTTCAGGTCAATGCTTTCCCTAAATTTTTCACATTCAACACAAGCATGTTTAGTAAATAATTCATCCTTTGATTCTACCTGTGCCGATGTAGATGTTCCAGCCATGAAAGCATTTTGGGGTTCAGATTGTGCTTCAGACGCAGCATTCGGTTCATTCTCCACAAGCTGATCAACATCAGCTATGTCATCATCCAATTCAGCATTGTCAAGCTCAGCTGAGTTCTCCCCCTCACTTGCTGAGTCTTCATTTAGGTCCTCGACAGAAGCTATGTTGGCTTCACCATCAGATAAGAACCGGAAGGACCAGTCCTGTCCTTCATCCCCTTGTGCCACCAAAGCCTTGGAATCACTTCCTGCTGGAACTGGCTTCTTATCTTTATCTTGCCTGTTGAACGAGGAGAATGGATTTCCGTTCCCAGTTTTTTTAGGCTTCACACATTCCCTCTTGAAATGTCCTTTCTCACCGCAGTTGAAACACGTGACTTTGGACTTGTCAAACCCAAAAGTAGTATCTTTTGTAGCCACGAGATTCTGCCCTGTCTTCTTTACAAACTTCTTCGCTCGTCGCACAGCACTTGCGAGAGCCCACATAATGTCCATCCTCTCCAACTCATTTTCATCCACCTACTCATAGTCTTCATCAGCCAAGTGGCAGTTTCCTATCTTCCCTGCAACCAAACCATCATAGGAATGAACCACTGCAGCAAGTAGGTCCATGTGTTCCTTGGCAACTTCCACAGTGACTTTACCCAGGTTCTCAGTTATTAACTTTGTCGAGTGAGCTTCAGTAATACTGTGTTGAACCCCTGATGAAACAGATGACTCACCCCCAGACGATGAGCTTTGACCAGATGTATTAGAAACAAATGCAGTTTGCAGAGGAGCATTGGAAGACTTTGCAATTGGAGTTGGAGTCACATTGTAAAGAGTAGGATCCTGAGCATACGCACCCTTCTTCGCCTTATACTTATGTCTGACCTCTTCCTCTCGCAGTTTCATAATAAAGTCATTTATATCCAAAGTCTCGAGAACTGAATTGTGTCTCAAGGCGGAAATAAATGAATCCCATTTTTCTGGAAGACCTTCAGCTAAACTGGCGACCTTTTCTTCTTTAGATGTTGTAACCCCATGAGTGTGAAGTTCACTCATTAGATGATAGAAGCGGTCAATGATGTCGTCCAAGCTCACGTTCCCAATAGCAGAGAAATTGTCAAACTCCTTTTTGAGAGCTTTGGCTTTCAAGGATTTCAGAGTTGAGCTCCCTTCATACCTTTTCTCGAGAGCTTTCCAGAATTTTTTACTCTGTTTCTGATCTGAGTACTGATGGAAGATCTCTTTAGGAATTGACTGGGTGAGCATAGCATAAGCCTTCTTTTCAGCATTATAGGCAGTCTTTTGAGCATCCGTCATTCCACTCAACGTTAATGGCAAACCATCAGCACCAACTGGCATGGTGTAACCAGTCTCAATAGAATTCCATAGATTAGTATCCACGCCATTGAGATGAATCTCAAACCTTTGCTTCCACTGCGGGAACTCATCAATGGATAGAAGCTTAGGCGGCTTATTGTGATTACCAATCTCATTCTCCAGAAGCAGTAGGTTTTGGATCCTTGAGTCCTTTCCAGCTGACATGGCATAATTTTCTGAGTCCATTCTTTTATTAATTTAACTTGTGAATTAAACTGCTAATGCGATTGGGGAGTACGACTGGGATGCGACTGACACTAGCTGTATGCGACTGGACTCAAACGTACGATTGAACAGGCGAATGAGAGACTTAGGCGACTGAACAGACCGAACGACTCAGCTTGGCGACTGGAGTTGACGATTGACTCAATCGGGCGACTGGCTATACGACTGACTCAATCGGGCGATTGAACTGGGCGACTGGCTCACTCGGGCGATTGGACAAAGCGACTGACTCAATTGGCCGAATGAATGTGCGATTGGGCTTCAGTCATACGATTGAGATAATCGTGCGACTGGGTCGGCTGAAAACGCGATTTTTCACACACTTTGACCTAAAATGCAAGTTTTTGCACCCTAGACGGCTGAAACTCGAAAAGATTGATTTTCCAGAACGTGCACACGTAAAAATCGATTTTTGAGCAGAAAGAACGGATCTTTTCGCTAAAAAACGTAGAATTTTTCACGAAAACGATTGAATCAACGAAGAATCAAGAGCCTATGCTCTGATACCACTTGTTAGGACTGTGTACGTACGGAGTACTAACTGATTCTTCGTTATACCGGATCAATAGTGCGGAATCCTATTTATTGGCGATCCAATCAGGGAGAACGAAATCAAGATCAATCCTAACGATTAGAAAACGTTAAGAATAGAATAGGAATGATCTGAGACGTTCTATGAAGTTGGAATTGATGAACAGGGCGCTCTGGGTCGACTAGGGTTATCAATATTCGAAGTGTTTCGTTTTTCCACGAACTAGGTGGTATTTATAGGTAAGGGTTTCTCATTCGGGCGACTGAACCATTCGCATGGTTCAGTCGTGTGATTGAGCTATGCGGTTGATCCATATGCACGACTGAGCCTTCATCGTACGACTGGTTCAATCTCATGCTTCAGTCTTCCGACTGATCCAGTCTCACGGTCAGTCGTATGACTGAGCCATTCGCATGAAGTTATTCATGCGTATGGTCCATTGGCATGGCCCATTCGCATGATAACTTCATCATGTTAAGTTTGAATGTGTTAATCATTACAACATTATGCATACCAATTCGAACAACCACAAACCTATATAATTAGTCATTACACAACCCATTAATGAAATATATAAACATTATAATATACACAACTAAATGTATTTCATTAATCAATATTCAATTACATATAATCAAGACATTACAAAGATATTTCATTCAGCTCAGAATCTAGGTACATGTATCAACAAAAAGGATCACGTCTGAGGTGATCGGGTGGATAAATGGATCACGTCTGAGGTGATCGGGTGGATAAATGGATCACGTCTGAGGTGATCGGGTGGATAAATGGGTCACATTTGAGGTGATCAGTGAATGTGTTGTTTTTAAAAGTGATCATGTCTGAGATGATCAAAAGATTATAATGTCTTATCAATTGGTTAAGAAAACTAAGGGTCGGTCCATAACTTGACAAAAATGGCACAAGTATAACCCAATCGCACAACTGAATCTGATCTGACCCAGTCGTACGAATAGGGTATACGATTGAACACAATCGTAAGATTGAGACATGCGAATGACCTCAATCGGCCGATTGAATGTGACCGAATAGGCAAAACATGTGAATGGAATTAAACCATGCGATTGGAACGAGTCGAATGAGTGAATCGTACGACTCAACTTCAGTCGCACGACTAAGTCATGCGACTAGTCTCAATCGTACGACTGGAGGTTGAGTCGGCCGACTGAACTGAGTCTGTCTATAAATAGATTCCTCAGTCGATCGCAGACCTCATTCGCTCTAAATCTCCAATTCGCACCGTTACTCTGCCGAATTTTCGTTTGACCTTTAATCTTTGTGATATCCGATTTCTGACCATTTGGATTTGTTACACAGGTAATACGCGACACAAGGATGAATCAAAGTATCAAAACTGATACGAAATCAGTCCGCATTTGCCCTAGATGTTGAACCGTAACAAATCCAAACAATAAAGTACTTTAAACTCTTAAAAGTTACAATCAATGATTTAGGTAGTTTAAATAAATGATTGCGAGTTCAATGAACCTAAGCTTAATGTCTAATTCATAAAACTGATCAATCTGAACTGAAATGGTGTCGTTCTGTAACCAGGATGAACTTCAATCGCACGATTGAACGGGACGACTCATTCAATCGTACGAATGAAGATTACGAATGGATTGACTGTGTCATACGACTGGACTCCAGAACAAACTTCAATCACACGATTGTAGGGGATGATTCATTCAATCGGCCGGATGAATCATGTGAATGAGTTCATTCGGTCGACTGACTCAATCGCAGGTTCAGTCTCCCAAGTAGACTCAATCGCATGACACATCATCCGACTGAAATTCAGTCGCATTACTGTTCAACCGATTGAAGTCCAGTCGCACATATGACCATCCGACTGAACCCAGTCGCACAGTGCAATCGCACGATTGAACTAAATTGTTTTCTGATTTAGTCAAACTCTGTTTTACATGTTTCTAACGTGTGTTTGCTATTGATTACAGGAATATGGCTAATAGGTGGACCATAAATCCAAAGCACAACATTTGTGCTCATTTGGATTCCACCTCGAAGAACGGTGGTGATTTTCTGGTATTATTGACTTCTTGAGGAGATCTCGGATTTTCAGAGCTATATCTACACCGTGTACTCCCTATCAGTCGTTACATCAGTCGTTTTGGGAGGGAGCTACAGTTGACGATCAGTGGAGCCCTACTGCATTCGAAGTACTATCTTCGGTAGGGAGATTGGGATCACGGCCGCTGATATCAGGAGGGTATTGGACTTCGGAGATGATGAGACTCACCCACTCAAGCTCCACCCTCTTACAGTTCGTGGATGCTTTCTGAGGATCGGGTACTGTGGGGACATAAACTCAGGTGTGCTGAACAAGAGCAACCTGAGCCCCCAGTACAAGTACTTAGCGCATGTCATTCTGAAGTGCATCACGTCCAGGAGGGGTGGTTTTGATGACTTGTCGGACCAGATTCAGAATGCCTACGTTGCATTGGTCCTCAACCACCCATTCAGCTTCTCCAACATGATTTTCATGTATCTGATAGAGAACCTTGAGGCCAAGGGGAAGGAAGGGTTCTGCATGTACCCCATATTTTTACAGCTCATATTTGATGAGAAACTGCCCGACCTTCCCAAAGACAAGAGTGATGTTGTGCCCCTGGAGATTATGGATGACACCACCCTGGGTCGGATGAAGGTGTACAGAGGCAAACAAGTAAAGCCTGTGCTGAAGAGGTTGATTGGGCATCTGGCCGGGCTGATTATGTTGCCCTGGGAGACGCAAGTGGCGTCATGATGATAGTGGATCGGATACTGAAGTGATAGCTATATCATCAGATGATTCTGATGATGATGACAGCCACGATGGCGATGATAGGCCAGTTACATCTGAGGGCCCCTCTACACATACAGCCCAGCCATCCCCTCATACTGACACTACAGCTGCTGGGTTTATACCTCACTTCAGTCCACCTGATGATGAAGAGGAAGAGAGTGAGGAAGAGGGTTTGACCCAAAGGCATGGCAGCAAGGTGGTTGCCTCGGAGAAGGGTCTGAGGGTTGTTAGAGGACAGACGGGCACATCAGGGGTAACACAAACAGAGTCTGATCCAGCCTATTCCCCTGATGAGCCCCGTACACAAGTTGGAGCCCCGGTATCTACTGGGAAGAGGAGGAAAACCATGGCTAGACCGCATGGTAGGAAGGGAAAGCGACTTAGATTCACTACCTCCATCTCTAACCCAGCCACCACATCCATCACATCCCAAACACCCCAAACCACCACCACTACTAAACCTCCACCTCATACTCACATATCTACTACCACCACCACTGTGCCCCCCACTACAGCCTTCCCATCTTCTCCCATCTACACCACAGCTACCACAACAACCACCACTCACTAAACCCGACCCTCATCTGCACCCTCGAGCTCAGTTATACCACCTGTCTCTGTGGTTGAGCAACTTGCTGCACTGAACATCATGGTGCTCAAGTTGCTAGCCTCCGACGAGGCTAAGACGGCTCAGATTCTACAGCTGCAAGAGCAAAGTTCTATACAAACAACTGAGATTGAGAGACTGAGGGAGTTGACATCTTCACAAGCCCAGTTAATCACTGCACAGACTGATCAGATCACAGGCTTGCTTCAACACGAGGCTGAGACTGATGAGAAGATGGAGAAGCTGGAGGCGGCTCACAAGACTCTATTGCTAAAGCTGAAAAGCACTCAGAGTGAGCCCCTCAAGATCGGGGAAGGTGATGATGATGATGATGATGATGATGATGAGGACGATGATGATGAGGATGACGACAATGATGATGATGATGAGTGATGAAAGTGATGATGGTGACGAGAAGAAGGATGATGAGGAAGGTGAAGGAGGAGAGACAGCAGGAGATCATAGCGATGATGCAGCAGACGAGAGGCGTTCTAAACATCGTCAAGATCAAGGACCCTCTCCGTCTGCTCCAACTGAAGAAACTCCGGAGATTCAAGATAAAAGTACTGTTTAGTTATTCATGTTTATGTATTTAACAGACTTTTGTATTTGAAATTATGTAACATTTATGTAATGAATGTTTATATCTTTTGTTAATGATTGTGCTTGATTATTTACTAACAGATATTGTGTTTCATGTTTAAATCAAGCAGATCCAAACTTCCAACACGATGAATACGATGTCAAACCCATACAGCAGGTCAAGAGTCAGTTAACAATGATTCTTGATCTGCAGGGTATCGTGAGAAGATCGGTTGAGTATACCCTGAGGAGGGTGAGATTATTCATAGCTTCACAAAGGAGCAGTTGGCTGAGATATTCAAGCTTAACGCCGATGAGATTGTGAAAGATGCTCCTGAAATCCAAGTTGACAGTGATGAAGAGCTACACGATATAGATGAGATTGAGATCGAGGACATCACTGATCAGCATTACCCAGAGTATACAGACACTGAAGGTCACGCCATTCCAAATTTGGATGACAATCTAGTAAGTGAGACATTTGACACTCTGGAAAAGATGAAAGCATAGAATGACAAACAAGAGGATACAGCCCGAGCTACTGAAGAAGAAGTCAAAGAAAGAAAAGCTGAGTGGGCTGCTTGTTTTGCAGAACTTCGTTCCCAAGAGATGCTCTAAAGTCTGATGCCTACACCAAACTCTATAGAGTGAAGAAACATCAGAAGGTGTCTGGCAAGATCATATCTTGGGTGTATTTTGAGGACCTTAACGCATATGCAGTTAAGAGGGAGAAAGGTATCGAGTACTTTAGATTCCCACACAATCTAAAGACTCTACCTAGTTTTGAGCTCAACCAACTGGCAAAGCTGAAGTTGCTGTATGCTGATCCGAGGAAGATGTCAGGTTGGTTTGTGGCTGCTTTAAAGAGAGAGTACCACACCCGGTGGGTAAACTTCAGACCTCAGCAAGGTACGAGATATATTCGTAAATCTGAAGTGGATCCACGGACCGGGAGTCCTAAGATTGTGTTGAAGTGGCGTCCTCCGCGCACTATGTCGAAGATCCCTCTAAGGGAAATGCCTCAGGACATCACTCCACACTTCAAGTGGTGGTACTACGATTGGCGAACGGCTGAAGCAGTCATAGTGTTGAACAGAGATGGACAGATGGATGTCATCCTGGTATTTGACCCAATGTGGCTTACTAACTTGTCAGCTAATGATATTTATACACTCTACAAGTGGCCACTGTTCTATGACTCGCAGGATATCGTACAAGCTCTCCAGTATCAGAACGCCATACGCATCTGCTTTGTATTTGAAATACATGCAGGTGTAACCAGAGAGGAGAAATTCAAGAAGTACGACGAGGTTATGGGTAAAGCAAGACATTAGAGGAATCTAGGTCCAAGGGGGAGTTTGTTGATACATGTGTCCCTAGATTTGAGTTGAATGTAATATCTTTGTAATGTCTTGATTATATGTAATTGAACGTTGATTAATGAAATACATTTGGTTGTTTATGTTATAATGTTTATATATTTCATTAATGGGTTGTGTAATGATTAATTATATAGGTTTGTGGTTGTTTGAATTGGTATGCATAATGTTGTAATGATTAACACATTCAAACTTAACATGATGAAGTTATCATGCGAATGGGCCATGCCAATGGACCATACGCATGAATAACTTCATGCGAATGACTCAGTCGCACGACTGAACCATGAGACTGGATCAGTCGTAAGACTGAAGCATGAGATTGAACCAGTTGTACGACTGAAGGCTCAGTCGTGTGTATGGATCAACCGCATAGCTCAATCGCACGATTGAACCATGCGAATGGTTCAGTCGCACGAACGAGAAACCTTACCTATAAATACCACTTAATTCGTGGAAAAACATAACACTTCGAATATTCATAACCCTAGTCGACCCAGAACGTCCTGTTCGTCAATTCCAACTTCATAGAATGTCTGAGATCATTCCTAGTCCATTCTTAACGTTTTCTAATCGTTAGGATTGATCTTGTTTACGTTCTCCCTGATTGGATCACCAATCAAATAGGATTCCGCACTATTTGATCCGGTATAACGAAGAATCGGTTAGTACTCCGTACGTACACGGGCCTGACACCATTCAGGAAGGCTGTCTTAACATCCATTTGATGGATGTACAGTCCTCGCACCGCAGAGATTGCTATAAGAGTTCTAATAGAACTAATTCTAGCAACTGGAGCGTAGGTATCAAAGTAATCTATTCCTTCTTCTGTCTATAACCTTTCGCAACTAATCTTGCTTTATAGGCAGAGATGGATCCATCTGGACGATACTTTTTCTTGAAAATCCATTTGGATCCAATGGGTTTCTTTCCCTTGGGTAGATCAGCTAACTCCCAACTTCCATTTCCCATAATTGAATCCATTTCATCGTTGATTGCTTCCTTCCACAGAGGAGCATCTCTCGATGAAATGGCTTCACTGTACGTTTTTGGATCATCCTCCAAATTAATGGAAAAAATGACCTCTCTTGTCACTTTCCTTTGTGTATCTTCAACTAGATAAGAGATGAAATCACTTCTATAATTCTTCTCTTTTCTAACTCTAGTACTTCTCCTTGGTTCATCAACAATTGAGAAGGTTGAAAACTTTCTCGAGAAGCACAAGGAGTTGTGGTGGGAGTTAAGTTTTCATCATCTCTAGAAAACTTTTCTTCAAAGAATTCCACATCTCTGGATTCTATGACTTTTCCTGATTCATCATCCAACAGTCGGTAAGCCTTGCTATATTGAGCGTATCCAATGAACACGCTTTTCATAGCTCGTGCTCCGAGTTTGGATCTTTTAGGGTCAGGCGTCCGATAATATGCAACACATCCCCAAACTCTCAAATGATCTAATTTTGGTTTCCTTCCTTTCCAAGACTCATATGGACTAGTAGGAATCACACGGCTAGTGATCCTATTGTGAACATAACAAGCGGTCAATAAGGCTTCTCCCTATAAATTACTTGGTAAACCAGATTGGTTTAACATGCAGTTAACCATCTCTGCCAAGGTTCGGTTTTTCCTTTCAGCCAAACCATTTTGTTGGGAGTAAATGGTGAGGTTCTTTCGTGTATTATGCCATTCTCTTCGCAGAATGAATCAAATTCACGGTTAAAATTCTCCACCTCTGTCCGAGCGGAGAATTTTTATGCGTTTCTCTTGTTGGTTTTCGACCTCGGCCTTATATATTTTAAATGCGTCAAAAGCTTCGTCTTTTGTACGCAATAAATACACATGTAAATAATGGCTCGAGTCGTCGCAGAAAGTGATGAAATATCTTTAACCACCACGGGTAAGGATTCCATTCTGTTCACAAATATCTGAATGAATTAGTTCCAGTAGTGATGTATTGCATTGCTGAACGCTCGGAAAAGGTTTCTTTATGAATTTTGATTTTACACAAGTTTTGCATTTTTCAAAATCTTTATCGTTTAATTTTATTAAACTTTAGTTTGCATCTTTTATATTTCTAATATTTGTGTGTGCCAAACGTTTATGCCATAAAGAAATTGAACAAGCGATATAATCAAAAGACATTATTTCATTCAATTCATAACCAATGACATTACAATCAGAAACATCACTAGTAAAGGTACTGAACTACCATTATCATCACTAATACCGCTACTACTATCACTTTCACTATCAAAACCATCAAGCACAGAGAAGCTCGTGTTCTCGATCTCTTGCTCTTCATTCCCACCATCGGCTAGGTCAAGACGATACATTCCACTAGTGTTTTTAGCTTGACCCACATATAGGCTATTCAGAGAAAACTTCATGCGCAGATCCTTAAGCACCAACTTGTAGCCATTCCGATCAAACTTATCCGCTGAAACAAGACCCTTTGATATGCCAGGAACATGCAATACATCCTGAAGGGTCACAGTCTTACCGTCTCTGAAGTTTAGCCGCACCGTGCCTTTACCACGAACTCCTACACGATGTCCGTCAGCACACACGACCACTGTTCCCTCAGGCACGGGACCATAGGTTTGAAACCAGTATTGGTTCCCGCAAACGTGAACAGTAGCTCCAGAATCCAAAAACCATCCCCTACATGCCAACACGCGTGTAAGCTGCGCGAGCATATTAACATCACCAATTCCCACATTTGCAACCAGGTTGGTAAGACTATCAACCGCATTTGTGGAACCAGCCGTAGGACCAGATTTCCTTTGAGGGCACTCTCGTGCATAGTGTTTAGTTTCTCCACAAACATGGCATTTTCCTGATCTTTTAGGCTGTTGGTTGTTGTTTTGAATAGGCTTCTTGAATTCTTTCTTTTTAGGTGCAAACTGTTTCTTTTGTTTTGATCTGTACTTCCCCTTTTGCCCGGACCCCCGGTCGCCACATGATTAACATTCGATCCGGCTTTACTTCTTTTGTCCCTATTACGCGTTTCCTCCTTAATTCGGAGGTGCTTCAATAGTTATCTGAAGAGTAGTCCTCAGATTTGTGCATCATTCTTTTGGAGAAATCTTTCCAAGTGGGAGGTAATTTAGCAATGATAACCCCCACTTGAAAGATTTCAGGTAAAGGGATGGAAAGAGCAGTCAGTTTGTTAACAAGCACTTGAAGTTCATGTACTTGTTCCAAAATTGACTTTTCATCTACCATTTGGAAATCCAAATACTTGGCTATAAGGTACTTGTTAGTACCTTCTTCATGAGCCTTGTATTTGAGTTCCAAAGCTTTCCATAAATCCCTCGGACTTGTGACCTGCGAGTACAAGTCATAGAGACGATCAGAAAGTGAGTTCTTGATATGACCAAGACAAAGATCCTCAGCTTCCTTTCGGACGAGTCTTCGCTTGTTCAAATCAGAAATCACTTGCTGATCCGGTTCCTTTCCCTCTTCAGGAACCAGGTCCTTTAGGATCGGGGCCAAGCACGGATCAAGAACATAGTAGAGTTTCAGAACAATCAGCATGAATTTTACTTTATCAGCCCAGCGGGTGTAGTTCTGACCGTCGAATCTGTCCAACTTGACAAACTCTTGATTCATGAATCTCAGATTAGCCGTAGGAAATTCAGCGTCCATTTAGTCTGTTAAATTTCAACACAAAAAAAAAAAATAAAAAAAATCCTTTAAGAATGTTGAAAAACTATTTTAGACCAAAGAGAAATCAATTAATTGTTATAATTATTACCAAGTTATTGGCCAAATCAGTTTGATCCTTCACGACCGAAACTGATTATAAGAAAGGTAGAGGGAGAGTGTCCCGTTATCGGACGAATTAAAGAACTCGCAATAAAGTAAAACCAACCTGTTAAACAATGATCTTTGAATGATGAATTGCACGGAATGTATTCCTGTCCTTAAAGGATTTTACGCGCTTTATTTGCTGTAAGCGACAACGTAAACTTCCAGGATTTAATGCAGATTCGACCCGGTATTCCAACAGCAATGGAAGCGGATTAACGCGAAGGTTGCGTGGAAACGAAAGTAGAGAAAAGCTGTAGCTTTTTGATGTGTTTAAACTCGAAGTAAGAGCTCTATATTTATAGAGCTAAATCCAACTAATTATGAGAAAATTAGGGGATGAGAGTTGACCCTCACTATTTCGTGAATTCGGTTATGTAGATAACCCGAATTCGCGAACTGATCAACCTTATCCCACGTTTATCTCTTAGTCGGTTACCTCGAGTCTATCTGCACCGAGCTGTAGCTTAAAAAAGATAGCTCCGATGCGTACGTGCGAAGCGCAAAGTGCGCCATTCACGCCTCAAACGTGCCCAGTCGCGAGCTCGCGTCTCCGTCTCGGCTCGGCGCGCGTGTGGGCTTAGCCCTTCTCTGACCCAACAATCACTTTGGTGACCCATAAGGGAGAATCCCTTATAAGCCACTCAAAGATATTCCCCCCACCAATGTGGGACAAGAAGTAAAGATGCCAACTTGCATATTTACTACTTAGTAAATTTCCAACAATTGCAATGTCATGTATATAGGATTTGAGACCATGCATGAGTACATTTCGTTTTAAATTGCTTTGAAAGGGTCGTAGGTGATAATTGTTAGACTTTATGTAGTGGTTGTTTAGTTAGAATGTCACCTAAATGTCATGTTGTTAAAAACCACTTCACTTAAACTCCTTTAAATCAAGTGTGATGGTTAACTAGTGTCTGGAGTCTCTATAGATGCAATAACATAGGAAAAGTGTGTTTGGTACCCGTTAAGGGCTTGACACCCTATGGGTTTGAAGCTTCTTTTAACTATCTTGTAATGGTGTTTAGAGCCCCACTTATGTTCATATCATGTTTGATGCCCTCAAAATGTCCAATACGTCTAGCCTTATGGTCATTTGTTTGTTAGCGAGTCATTAGGGTTGTCATCCGATTTCTAGGTGACTGTTGGTGTCTATAAAGACTGTGGTATTCTTGAGTCAAAAACAGATCTTCAGATGTTTTGATATACTTGTAAACATTACAAAACATCACATATTCACAGTGGGATTGTTGAACAAATAGACTGGCCAGACAGTTGTAAGTAAGGATGAGCGGGATGAACATTTTATACATGGTACTGGTACCATACCGAACCGGTACCAATGGAACATAAAGGATATGGGATTTGATTTTGCCTAAAATAACTGTATCGATAATTGATGAAAAATATCCGATTTGTCGTTGAAAATGAAATTGTGAACCAAACACAAAGTAATAACTATGATCATTATACATATCTCTAAATAACTCTAAATGAGCCTATTACATCCAAATCTCTTATTTTCCAGCCCAAAACAAACAAATTGACTATCTTGTCCTATGAATAAATATCTGATTTGTCACTAAAAACCAAAAAAGGCAGATGTTAATAGACATGCGACTTCAATGCTAATATCTTCACGTCACTCACAACATGAAATGACTAAAATATCCTTAAAGATATAAGCGTCACTCACAACATGAAATGACCCAAATACCCTTAAAAATATAAGCGACTGTACTTGCAAGCATACCGCTCTAGAGTCGTTTCCACAACTCTAAAACATTCCTCGTCTACCGGTCATCAAAGATCGGAAAAAAAGTACCTAAGGAAGAATAATTTCATTTCATTTATATACAACTTATGGAAGGTATAATGGGAATTAGACAAACATAACAAAGATATGGTTCAACATTTATGTACTAAAAATCAATGAATAGACACTTTGTTTTGTTAGTTGCCATTTGTCTTCATAATATCCCAAGAGTTCCATAGTTTCAACATCTTACTGCAGCAGTAGCTGCTCTTCATCCTTCTGCAAGTCACTCAACCGTCTTTTAGCATAAACTGTAACCACCACAGTGGTCGCGATAGTCAAAAGAAACCCAAAAACCATACAAATAATCTGCTGGGCTGAAAGTGTCTGTTGATCATCTGAAGCATCCGCCAATGTCCGGATCATCATACCCCTGCAATAATCAAATCAAAATCAACAACCACAACTAACCAAGAAACATGGTATGTAACGGGTCAAACTGGTAATGTGTAGATATATCTTACGTGTATATTGCCACGAAAATCTCGGGCACCATTCCCACCAATGTACCCAACAAATAGGGACCGAATTTAACATCAGTCGCGACAGCACAGTATTGTACACCATGTATGGGAAGGGTGAAATCCTCAACAATGTGACCGCTCGAAACTGGTTAAACCAGTTTCCTTCACCTGCTAGCTTCAAGAAAGAAGCTTTCTTCGGGTACCTTTCTAACCACCCCTGCATAACCACAATACTTCATAGATCAGAACCAAACGAATATAAAACCGACAAGAAAAACAATCAAAGGGGGGTTTGGCATTGCGTTGATCTGTATAAAGGTCATTCTTACATGTAAATCAGCAAATCTTTACATAATTAGAATATGATAAACACTTAAACAACTGCTTATCTGGTTATTAGAGCTTCAAACAGCTCTCAATTTCAAAGCATAATGCCAAACATCAACTAATATACATCCAATAACAGTTTTAACTCCTAAATCAAACAGTAAAATGACACTCACTTGAATTTTATGGTAAAAGATGGAACCAATGAAATAAGGAATCGAGGCGCCAATCGTCACTCCACTGATGATCAACAGAAACCCGAGACCATAACGAAGCTCATTCCCGCCACCCACATCGAAGGAGTTGAAGGCAGAAGAACGGTCGGAAACAATGCCACTGAAGCAAAGATCAAAACTGCCAACACAGGTTTGCTGAAAGTCTCTGTTTCCCAATTCAAAACAGGGATAACCTCCTGAAAAAAAAAACAAATAGTGGGTTTGAATTCAATTAAATTAACACATGATTGAGTGATTTCATCTGTTCAATTCTTGATAAAAACCCATCAAATCAGAAATAGATACACAAATTAGGGTTCTTGTACATAAACAAATTAGGGTTAGTAAGCAATTACATCATTACATCAAGAACTAAGAATTAATTCAGATAAACTGCAAACAAACATACGTTATTCATCAGAAACGGTCCAATCCATAGAAAGAAAGAAACCCCTAAAAACGTTAAGAAGATGATCACAAGAACAAGCTTTGCCCACCACCAAAAACAGCACCAAAAGCCATCACCGACCCTAAACCCCTCGGGTTCGTTCAATGTCACATAATCATCTCTTGGTTCTTCAATTGCGATCTTCAACAGGGTAACTGCATCATCGCCCTCCTCATACGTCATAATAACAGCTGATTCAGATCAAAATGACGTCAATTTAGCAAATGTAATGCTACAATTTGAGCTTTTACAAGTAAGATGTTGAAATTGCTCAAATCAATTTGAAGGAGATGAAGGAATTCAAGAGTGAAAGGTAAGAAATTGGGAAGCAAACGGTCGATTCAAGTAGTTTAGATTATGAGAGACAGCGGGCGCAAGATAGGCGTTTGGTGATTTTATTATTATCATTATAACATTATTATTATTATATAGGCTTTTGTTTATTAATTAATCAATGCAATGTCTACTTGTATAATTCACCAACAAAATTCGATGATTGATATTATATTTTTTCGTAAAGAAAGATAAGAAGGGGAATCTTTGGTGACCAAAAGCAAATACCGACTAAAGTCAATGAGTAAAGTTACATTGTCTCATAAAACACTCATGATTGAGTATTTGAGTGTACATTTCTAAGACAAAGGCTTATTTGTGAAGAAAATATGATAATGAATTTATTTTTTAGTTTTATATATACTTTTTGGAAAAATAACTTTTAATCAATTTTACTAATCAGTATGTTTATATCTTGAAAAAATTAAACTCTAACAAAAGGAGACATCTTATCACTAAAGTGTCCTAAAGACTTTTTTTTTCAATTATATCTATATGATTTTATATCCATAACCATTAGTTTTTTATACGGGACTAGGTGCATGATAAGCACGATTTGAGTGCGTTCAACAATCCATGTGGATAAGGCGTAAGCAACCCTATCATTAGCAAAGATCTTTAGATTACGGGTTCATGTTTTCATATTTTATTCACTGTCATACCATTCTTCATATTCCACCACTTTATAATCTAGATGGTTTTCACGTCCTCCCCATTCCATATCTATATTTTTTTCTTTTTGAAAATAAAAATAATATTATCATTTAAAAAAATTGATGTAATAACATTAAATAAATGTTTTCATTACTAACTAATTTAAGAACATTACAAAGCAATAAAAAAAAATAATAACAATACATAGTAAATATTAAAAACCTAGCATCGTGAGGCAGTATGATACACTAGATCCACTCAGGGCCGACTCAATGTTTTTTGTGATTCCAATCGAACTAAAAAATAAGGCCCTTTTGAAAACCACAATCTAAACAAAAATAATTTAATCAAATTTATTTGAACAAAAGCAATAAATCAAAGAAAATAAATCAAAGAAAATTTGGTATACCAACTTAAGTTCTTGATAGTTGATTTCTTTAAATAAGAAAGGGCTAGACGAAGTCGATCAAATCAATCAGAGAAGAAGAAATTTAAGAATGGTCGTTTGCTTTGTGAATTGTATACCTGTGTTTCTTCAATAACCTATCAAATCATCAAAAATTTTGTCGAGGCTCAACTATCAAGTGTTATTCCCGATTCAAAATTCATTAAGCCATATAATACCAAAACCCACCATAATATTTTTTATAAACGGGGGCCCTTATTTTTTAGGGACTCCATGCTCAATACGTCACAATTTACATTATAGAGCCAACCCTGGATCCACTTTAAGTGCGTTATGCGTTATGCGGTTACGCATTTGTTGAAGATTAGTTGCTTTTTATGCGCCACTAACTCCTAGTATCAAGGTAGATGATTGAAGATCATTACCATTAAACTCACAATTCGCATGATCTTGGTCCTTTATAATCATGTTATCTAAGCTTATACACGTGTACATGACGTATCTTATTATTTTAGCGTCCATGTCATTGCCAGATATTTCATAATAGGTGGTCATTTATGCTTCGAGTCATCGAAAGCGCTTTTGACATACTTTCTTGCAGATTTTAACACTACTTAAATCTTACTCTATACTCACCTTTTAAACACGTAATGGATTTGACAAAAAAAAATCGAATACTCGAGATAGTATATATGCTTATATTGTGTTTCTCTGAGCTTGAAAAGTTGGATGCAACTATGTTTATTACATCGTTGAATATTGATGACCGGGCAAGTACATTGATATCATTGCTTAAACCCACATTCGAAATTCGGCATGCTAAATCCATAAATTGTGTGACACCAACGCTTTGATCTTTACAGTGGATATAAATGATCACCTCGTATGTATTGGTCTAGCCTCGTATGCCGCGAATTCGGGAAAGCCACGCATGTTAATTATATAACTTTGAATATCACTCACAGTTGGTTTCCTTAAATATTTTGGCTTGTAGATATTGATAACACCTTTGTAGTACTTATACATTGGCACGTTTTTAGATAACTATTTAGTGAATCGAGGTAGTCTCTGTTTACTAGTAAACGAAATGTGGCAATACACTTTTGCAAGGACTAAAACTTATTTGCCCTTTTGTATGATAACTACATTTTTTAAACGGCTGGTTAATGGTTAAAATTTAATAACACTAAGTTAGTATTAATTTACTAATATCAAAGTTTGAACCTTGTACTTTCAAAAGAGCCAAAACCTCCCACCTCTCCCTTTTGAACCTTTAGACCAAGAGATCATTAGCATGAAAACTACATTTGTTAATCTAAATCATGAGCGACCTGTAAGAATAACTATCTATCTGCTTCTTTGAAACCTTCTTTTGAATGTGGCCTCTTTATAAAGGGAGTTCTCTATAAATTAGTCTTTAACCAAGGGCAGCTTCACGATCTCCATTTATAGTTTCACGACTTGTTCTCGATCTTGAATTTGAACTTTCAGCATCATCGCAGATGATCTCGACCATCGTCGATATAATTATGGTGATGAAAAACGATGATACTGTTAGGTATCTTTACACAGCGGAAATAAACAGACTATTATACGCACGCACACGAAAGCAATAAGAACACAAGAATTTATAGTGGTTCGGTCAAGATGACCTACGTCCACTCTCTGCAATTAGGTATTTTATTAAGCTCAAGGGACAAGATTACAATACAATGACATGCTCTATATATAACAATAATTAAGGTTTTAAGAAGCTTCAATGGGCCAGACCCATAACTCTATCCAAAAGCCCAAAGGCCTTCACACCTCAACAATCTCCCACTTAAAGGCCTTGCGAATACTCCAGCAAGCCATTTAAGTACAAAGCAACCATGTCATCAGTAATCTTTAAGTAACAAAAATCATCCAAGCCTTCAATTTCAAAGAACAAGCTAAAATTTTAATCTAAATCCCCTAGTTGCAGAGGCCCTTTCTCATCAATTACTTGAAAGGGCCCGTTGAAGCTCCCTCGAGCTCCAACCCAGTCATGGTAAATTCCACCAGCGACACATCCTCTGTCTCAACTGGTTTACACGATCCACCAGATTCAAAGATACACCGAGAACCACTAACACTCTCCAAATTCAGCAAACAATCACCTGGAGAGATTTTTCCAGTCGTAGTCTTCAACACCCAACGATTCTTCTTGACTGTACCCGGAACATGCCCTATGCTCCCACTGTCATAAAATCCTATGACTTGTTTAGACTTATGACCCTATTCAGCTACAATCTTTGCTCTAGACTTCATGTTTGCAAAACGAACTCTCTTAGCGGTAGATTTAGCGAACCCGACTTTGACTTGCTTAAACGGGTGATCAGCCCTCAGCATGTACCTTCACTATGTACAATGACCTATGCTTATCACCATGGGCAATCACCTGGTTCCAATTGATTACCCTCTATTTACCACCACCAAACTTGACTTCCAGTCCTTGTTCATCCAATTTACAAACAAAAATTAATTTCTTCTTCAAACCTGGAATCACTTTGACATTCTTCAAGTTCCATGTAGTTCCTAATGGAGTCACCAAATCAATATCACCCATGCCCATTACATCAAGCATTTTGCCATCGGCGAGACGTACCTTCCCAAAATCGACTGTTTTCAGATTCACCATCATTTCACTGCTGTGTATGGCGTGAAACGAAGAACCAGAATCCATGATCCAAGAGTTCACACTATTTTCAGCCTCAAGAATTAACACGTCACCATCATTGACATCCTCAGCAACAGTGTTCAGACTTTTCTTTGGACATTGACTCTTAACATGTCCATCCTCGTTGCAGATCCAACACTTCACGTTTTTTTGAGTTCGAGTTGAACTCTTTCCCGACTTCCACTGGCTCGCCTATTTTTCCTTCCCCTGCTAACATGTAACATCTCAGAAGATGATCCAACATTTGTACTTTTCAGATATGTGTCTTCACCTCTCAGAATGTCTCGGATCTTTTAAAATGTCATGTCATTAGCCCCATAGAATTTGTAACAGCAGTTACAGTCCCGGACCAACTATCAGGCAGTGAAGATAACAACACCAAGGCTCGAGTCTTATTATCGAATTTTATTCGCACTGATTCTAATCTAGTAAGAATAGACATCAGATCATTAATGTGGGAGGTGAATGAGCTTTCCTCTTTCATTCTTATCATGAAAAGTCCCCTCATCAAAAACACTTTGTTAGCTGCAGATGGCTTTTCATACATATTTGACAGAGCTAACATCATACCACTTGCAGTGGTTTCTTTCATGATGTTAAAAGCAACGCTCTTCATCAAAGATAACATGATAGCCACTCTAGCTTTCTTGTCCTTGGAATTCCAAACTTCTTCTTTAGCTTTCTCCATACTCTCAGGTTTCTTTTCCAGTACCATATCTAAATCCTTTTGACAAGGTAAAGCCTCTATTTGCATTTCTACCAACCTAATTAGTGCTATTGAACTTTTCGATCACAGTCTTCCGTCTTCAGTCATAATAGCAAACCAGAGACAAAATAGAACAAATGAAACATGCACGCTCAATAGTTGATAACCAGTCAACAAAGGATAGACAAACCAGATCCGATACTTCCAATCAAAACCCTAGAACCCGAAACATCTGACTGACGCTTCACTTGCAAAATCTGAGCGAAACCAGCAACTCCAAGACATCCCATCCGGAACTCTAATCGCAAAATCACTCAAAAAAACAGCCCTAAAACAACAGTAGCAAAATAGAACCGAACAACAGCTGAAAAAATAGGAAAAATTCTTGCAGTATTATTCACGGCCGGAAAACAATGTTCACGGTCAGAAAACACTGTCCACGCCGGAAAACACTGTTCACGCTGGAAAAACACTGTTCACGCCGGAAGAAAACACTGTTCACGCCGGAAAACACTGTTCATGCGCGGGACTGTGGCTTCTGAACTCTAGGTGGCGACGGCGGCAGAAACCCTAGATAGCGGCGGTGGCAAAAATTTTCAAGAGCCTGATGCTCTGATACCAGTTGTTAGGTATCTTTACGCAGCGGAAATAAACAGACTATTATACGCATGCACACGAAAGCAATAAGAACACGAGAATTTATAATGGTTCGGTCAATATGTGTAACATCCGACCCATTTTCAAATTATAACCCAAACCCGTTTTTTTTTAGAGTATTAATTTCAATGAATTAAATGTAACTCGGTATAGTTTAATTAACATTATAAAATAGCTTTATTTAGAATGGCCACTTATTTAAATCATTTGAACAAGTTATACCAAGGTTGTAATTATTTAATATATTATTATTATTATTATT
Organism: Flaveria linearis; assembly: GCA_024085815.1. NCBI lineage: Eukaryota > Viridiplantae > Streptophyta > Magnoliopsida > Asterales > Asteraceae > Flaveria > Flaveria linearis. Next base: position 36,262,385 of record CM044017.1, on the reverse strand, counting down.
ATTTTTAGGTTGAAGTTTGATATATCATTTTATACTAAATAACTAGATCTAAAAGATTCATTAAAAATTTATAAAAGTTAAAAAATATTTTGTAAAACAAGGGGATTTATTCTATAAATTAAGTTAGGGTGGAAAGTGTAATTATAAAAACTTAAAATTACAAGTTTTACATAAAATAACAACCACTCTAAAATACAGGGGCTAAATCTGTAAATTCTTTTTAAACAACCCAACCCCCCCCCCTGTGTCCCCTAATCACCTCCGGCCAACCCTTTCGGGCCGATCTCCGACGACCACTTCACACCCAAACCGCCCAAAAATTATGCAATTAAACCGTCCCTTAAACCTTGCACATCCGTTCCGAACTTGGCATCCGTTTTCAATTCGAAAATTGGAGTAATAATACCAAGTTCCATCTCAAAACAGAAACACAATCAAACCCAAATCCGTTCAACCTGAGATCCTGTAAATTGATTTATGTAATCGAAACGTACTAAACATCATTGCGGTTATAATTATCCAATCAATTTGAACTGATAACGTAAAAACAAAATCAAATTCGACCGGTTATAACCGACACAAACTCAAAACGCGTTCAACATGAAACTAGTAAAATTGGTGCTACATAACAGAGGGTAACGTTTCTAAACGACCTTTTCCAAGTTTCTGTGCATCTAATTCAGTTTAAACATCGCATCTTCATCCTTTTCGATCATCTTCTTCATCGCCACCTGCAACCAAACCAAACTACGTCTCCTGGGCAACGTTACCCGGAATTGTTTGAGGGCTTTTGATCATCTGGTCCAATAGAAGCTTTCTGTGCAATTAATTTGATTTTGGTCAACAACATCAACTCCAATCGCTACCACCCGTCGCAACTCGTTCAAGCTTATAAACCATCGATTCTAGCTCAAACCAGGTAATTAGATACATGATTACACTCGTTTTTGGATGCTAATCAAAAGCCCTAAGTTTAATTTGGCTATTGATCAAGTTTTCAAGATCAATTTGGAACGTTTTGGATCTAGGGTTCTATGGATTTGGGGGATTTGTTAAAGTAATGTTTTGATTAATTAAAAACCAAAATAAAACAGATTCAGGGCTTTGGCCCACTTGTAACACGCATAACATACATACGGGCAACCAGGGTTCGACCCTTGGCACCCGCATGTATTTTAAAACAGTTTTTTTCATTTTCTTTTTAAATTAGATTTCAGAAATCATTATAATATTTGTTTTGTTAATTAATATTATTTTAGAAATTATTTATTAATTTCTGAAAATTCTAAAAATTATAATCTCACTTTTATTAAAAGTTAAATGTTATATAAAAAAACTTATTTATTAGTTTTAGTTCTATATAAAGAAAATCACATTTAAACAAACTTAAACTATTTCAAACCATTTTTAACTAATATTTTATAAAATCTAAATAATTAACTATCACTTAATTATTTTGACCAAGAGTTCAAGTAATTAATTTAAAATTAATTATTTAACTTCTACACTTTAAAAATTCATTCAAACGTTCTATTAAATGTTTTAAACATATTTAGTCACTTTATTTCAATTATTATCAATCAATATTTTCTTTATTTAAATTCATTTTCTCTATTTTATTTAATCATATTAAATCAAATACATTAGTTTAAATCATTTGTAAACCCTAAATCCCAAATTAGAACCCTAGTTTTTATTTCAAATCAATCTAGCCTTCAATCATTACGTTGATTGTGTTGGGTTTTCTGTTATGATTCACTGTTGCACTTTAGTCTGACATTGTCATGTGAATTGAATTGTTTTTTTTAAGATATTTAAACAACCTATGTATGTGTATTTAAACCTATGATTACTCACCGACTAATGTGTTAGCTGACTCGTACTTTTTCGCATGATTTCAGGAAATGCTATTTAGTGGAATTCTCTCTGCTCATATAGGATTGGACCTAGTCAAAAATAAAGAAGACAATATTATATTTCATGGTTTTATTTTAAATTGCGTTGTAATATGTGACTTGACTGGCATTATTCAATAAATAAATGGCTATTAAATGTTATTTCAATGCATTTATTACCTTGTGCTATGAATAATCGATTCACATTCGTCCGCCTCGATGATTCCGCCATCGGTCGGGGTGTGACAGATTGGTATCAGAGCCAAGGTTATAGGGAATTAGGTTATTAAAAATGGAATGACCTAGACAATAACTAAGTACCTTTACACATGAGTCCTCTCATGTATTTTATATGCTTAGGTAGGACTTTTAATGTGTCTTGTATGTTTATTATGATTATGTGATTATGACATTTCCTTATATCTTGATTCTTACCTTTGCACATACAAATTACCAAATCATGTTCTAAGGCATTGTGTGCCTAAATCAAATTGTTTTCAAATTTTCAAATTTTGATTTGGTTTTTTAAATCTCGTCAAAGTCTGTGTCACATGACTGGAGACATGCAATGCTGGAAGAGTGGAATGCCTGTATCTTAAGGTGTTCTGTCTTGGCAAGGTATTCATATAAATCCAAATCAACCGATGGATCCGTTTACCTTACCTGGGAACCCTCGAGATGAGTATTCGCTTATAGGTACGCATGTCTTCGTTAAGGTTGTGGTGGACACAAATACTTTGATAAGTCAACGTATTCGCTTTGGTTTGCGAGCCGAACGTTTACACTCATAACCTCTCATTGTTATTTTAAACAATCTCATCAACGATTTTAACATTTTGAAAAGTTTTAAAAACCCATTACCCGTTTCTCATAAAGGTTTTTCCATATTATACAGCATGTCTTCTTGTCAAAACCGCTCCCGATCTAGAAGCTCTGGCCGTAAGATTGCTGCTATAGTGGCACGTGAAGTTGCTGCGGTCATCCCAACACTGCTTACCCATTTGAACCAAGGCAAAAACGTTGTTCAAAATCAAGCTGCACCAAACCTCCACGAGCTTGTACTTACAAGCACTTCAGTTCTTGCAATCCCACTATGTTTAGCGGGACCGAAGGAGCCACTGGTCTTTTACGGTGGTTTGAGAGTATCGAGAACACTTTCCTCAATAGTGAGTGTCCCGAGAATCTCAAGGTTCGCTATGCTACAAGTGTTCTTCAAAAGAGAGCACTCACTTGGTGGAACGGGGAGAATCGAACCCGTGGAACTGATGCCGCTTTAGCATTGACGTGGGATGAAGTCAAAGAGCTCATGACTCGGGAATTTTGTCCGGGAAATGAAATCAAGAAATTAAAAGCTGAGTTCTGGGACTTAACTCAAGAAAGTGGAGAAAATCTAGCTTATACCAACGATTTCATGAACTGAGTCTACTTGTTCCCCACTTGGTTACTCCATTATCCCGGGCCATTGAGAAGTACATCGGTGGTCTACCCATGAAAATTCAAGACACGGTGTGGGGTAGGAATCCTGCAACTCTGGGCGATACCATTCGATTAGCTGCTCAATTAACTGACAATCATGTCAAGGCTGGAACCCTGACTAGGAAGGGTGCTAAGAAGGTGCCCGAGAAACCCTCAGCTGAACCCCCTAAGGAGGAAAAACCTGAATCTTCACAAAACAAGAAGAGGAAGGCTAAATCCCAAATCTTTGCTGTGGTTACCCCTACTGTTCCGGTTGATCAAGTCGCACCAAACTACCAACCAATCTCCAACAATCAAGTCTCGGCAAAGAAACCTTACACTGGAACCTTTCCGCAGTGCAACATTTGCAAGTACCATCACCTGCCAATGCACAATGTCACCGCTGCACCAACTGTGGTCGTTTCGGCCATACCTTCAAGTGTGCAAGACCATAGCTAAGACTTCGACTACCGCACCTGTCCTTCAACATCCTCCTGCAATTACTCAGGGTCATGCATGCTATCAATGTGGTGATCCGAACCATTTTCGCAATCGATGCCCTCAACTTGTCAGGACGATGCTTACGGCTCAAGGACGCGCTTTTAACATCAATGCTCATCAAGCTCAAACCAATAACGATGTGGTGAACGGTATGTTTTTAATCAATAATCATTATGCTTCGGTCTTATTTGATACCGGCGCCGACAAAAGTTTTGTGTCCTTAGAATTTGAGCCTTTACTTGCTAGTGCACGAACTAAGTTGAGAAAACCATTTACGGTAGAAATAGCCGACGGGAAACCTATCACAATCGATTCAATTATTCCAAACTATATCCTTAGTCTTAGTGAGCATGATTTTCCTATCGATCTCACACCGATGCAACTTGGAAATTTCGATGTCATTATAGGCATGGATTGGTTATCTAAGAACCATGCTGAAGTTGTTTGTTTCGAGAAAATCATCCGAATCCCTCTTGCGCCCGAAAAGGTGTTAAATATCTATGGAGAAAAACCTTCCAAAGGCCTTCGACTTATGTCATGTACCAAAGCTCAAAAGTACCTTCGCAAGCACTATGTGGCTTTCTTAGCGCATGTCATGAAAACGAATGGGAAGTCAAAGAAAATCGAGGATATTCCGATCATTCGTGATTTTCCGAAAGTGTTTCCCGATGACTTAACTGGTCTCTCTTCTGTTCGTCAAGTCGAGTTTCGTATCAATCTTGTGCCTGGTGCAACACCTGTAGCAAAATCTCCATATCGTCTTGCACTCTCTAAGATGCAAGAACTTGCTAGTCAACTTCAAGAACTTTCCGATAAAGGTTTCATTCAACCAAGTTCCTCACCTTGGGGAGCCCCGGTATTGTTTGTGAAGAAGAAAGATGGCTCATTCCGTATGTGTATCGATTATCGGGAGCTCAACAAGCTTACTGTTAAGAACCGGTACCATCTACCAAGAATCGATGACTTGTTTGACCAACTTCAAGGAGCTTCTTATTTCTCCAAAATCGATCTTCGTTCCGGTTATCACCAACTCCGAGTACACGATGATGACGTTCCTAAAACAGCCTTTCGTACGAGATATGGTCATTATGAATTTCTGGTTATGCCATTTGGTTTGACCAACGCACCAGCTGTGTTCATGGATTTAATGAACAGCGTGTGTAAGCCATGCTTGGACAAGTTCGTGATCATCTTCATCGATGACATCCTGATTTATTCAAAATCAAGATCCGAGCATGAACATCATCTTCGTTTGATTCTTGAGCTTCTGAAGGAGGAGAAACTATATGCTAAGTTTTCCAAGTGCGAATTTTGGCTAAAAGAGGTACAATTACTTGGTCACATCGTAAATGATAAAGGAATTCATGTGGATCCTGCAAAGATTAAGGCGATAAAGAATTGGGTAGAACCTAAAACTCCCACTGATATCCGTTCATTTCTTGGCTTGGCCGGCTACTATCGGAGTTTCATCCCAAATTTCTCAAAGATCGTTGTGCCTCTTACTGCCTTGACCCACAAGGATAAGTCTTTCCAGTGGGGACCAGATCAAGAAAAAGCATTTCAAACACTTAAGCAAAAGTTATGTAATGCTCCAATCTTGACCCTTCCTGATAGAAATGATGATTTTGTTGTCTACTGTGATGCTTCCAAGCAAGGTCTTGGTTGTGTCCTCATGCAACGAGGAAACGTCATAGCCTATGCCTCAAGACAGCTCAAAATTCATGAGAAAAATTACATGACCCATGATCTCGAATTGGGTGCTGTGGTTTTCGCACTCAAAATCTGGAGACACTATCTTTATGGCACCAAGTGTGTTGTATTCACTGATCATAAGAGTCTTCAGCACATTTTCAATCAAAAAGAATTAAACATGAGACAACGGCGATGGGTTGAATTACTTAATGACTACGACTGTGAAATTCGCTACAACCCTGGAAAAGCGAATGTCGTAGCTGATGCATTGAGTCGTAAGGATTATGTCATACTCCAAAGTGTTATCGTTCAATCCGAACTTAAAACCCGTATTCTCGAAGCCTAACACGAGTCAGTCACTGAGGGTAACATGTATGATGAAATGTCATGCGGCGCTGAACTTCAATCGGAAACAAAACCCGATGGATTATTGTATTTTCTGGATCGTCTTTGGATTCCCAAACGCGATGACCTTCGAATTCTCATCATGAGCGAGGCTCACAAAACTCGTTATTCTATCCATCCCGGTGCGGATAAGATGTTTATGAATCTCCGTAATCAGTATTGGTGGCCCGGCATGAAAAAGGATATAGCTTTGTATGTGTCCAAATGCCTCACCTGCTCAAAAGTTAAAGCCGAACATCAACGTCCTTCTGGATTACATGTTCAACCTGATATTCACGTGTGGAAGTGGGAAGACATATCCATGGACTTCATTACCAAATTGCCTCGAACCTCTAGCGGTTATGATAGCATTTGGGTCATCGTAGATCGATTGACTAAATCGGCACACTTTATAACGATTCGTGAAGATTATCGAGTTGAGAAATTGGCTCGTATCTATATCAATGAAATAGTCAGCCGTCACGGTGTACCATTAAATATTATCTCCGATCATGATGGTCGATTCATCTCCCATTTCTGGCAAAGTCTTCAATCGTCTCTGGGAACCCGACTCAATCTCAGCACAGCCTATCACCCCCAAACTGATGGTCAAACTGAAAGAACAATACAGACTCTTGAGGATATGCTTCGAGCGTGTGTCGCTGACTTTAGTGGCTCTTGGGATTCTCACCTACCGTTAATCGAATTTTCATACAACAACAGCTATCATACAAGTATTCAAATGGCACCATTTGAAGCTTTGTATGGTCGCAAGTGTCGATCTCCCATATGTTGGTCTGAGATAGGCGACGTACAAATCACCGGTCCTGAACTAATTCAAGAATCAACCGATAAGATTCATAAGATTCGCGATAACTTGCTTGCTGCTAGAAATCGTCAAAAACATTATGCCGATAAGGGACGGAAACCCATGGAATACAACGTCGGTGATCTCGTACTCCTAAAGGTATCACCATGGAAAGGGGTGATCCGTTTTGGGAAGAAAGGGAAGCTAGCACCTCGTTATGTGGGTCCATTCAAAGTGCTTGAGCGTATTGGGAAAGTAGCTTACAAGCTTGAACTGCCTCAAAAACTCAGCAACATTCACCCAACATTTCATGTTTCCAACCTCAAAAAATGTCTTGCTGATGAGAACCTCCGCATTCCACTTGATGAAGTTCAAATCGATGAATCCATGCACTTTATCGAAAGGCCTGTGGAGATCATGGACCGTGAAATCAAACAACTAAAGCGTAGCCGAATACCTATCGTCAAAGTTCGTTGGGAGTCTAAACGTGGCCCAGAGTTCACTTGGGAGCGTGAAGACCAAATGAAATCCAAGTACCCTCACCTTTTGTCTCAGCCTCCTCATGATCAAATTTCGGGACGAAATTCCTTAAAGTAGGGGAGACTGTAACATCCGACCCATTTTCAAATTGTAACCCAAACCCGTTTTTTTAGAGTATTAATTTCAATGAATTAAATGTAACTTGGTATAGTTTAATCAACATTATAAAATTGCTTTATTTAGAATCGTCACTTATTTAAATCATTTGAACAAGTTATACCAAGGTTGTAAACATTTAATATTATTATTATTATTATTATTTTTAGGTTGAAGTTGGATATATCATTTTATACTAAATAACTAGATCTAAAAGATTCATTAAAAATTTTATAAAAGTTAAAAAATATTTTGTAAAACAAGGGGATTTATTCTATAAATTAAGTTAGGGTGGAAAGTGTAATTATAAAACTTAAAATTACAAGTTTTACATAAAATAACAACCACTTTAAAATACAGGGGCTAAATCTATAAATTCTTTTTAAACAACCCAAACCCCCCCCTGTGTCCCGTAATCACCTCCGGCAAACCCTTTCGGGCCGATCTTCGGCGACCACTTCACACCCAAACCACCCGAAAATTATGCAATTAAACCGTCCCTTAAACCTTGCACATCCGTTCCGAACTTGGCATCCGTTTTCAACTCGAAAATTGGAGTAATAATACCAAGTTCCATCTCAAAACAGAAACACAATCAAACCCAAATCCGTTCAACCTGAGATCCTGTAAATTGATTTATGTAATCGAAACGTACTAAACATCATTGCGGTTATAATTATCCAATCAGTTTGAACTGATAACGTAAAAACAAAATCAAATTCGACCGGTTATAACCCACACAAACTCAAAACGCGTTCAACATGAAACTGGTAAAATTGGTGCTACATAACAGACGGTAACGTTTCTAAACGACCTTTTCCAAGTTTCTGTGCATCTAATTCAGTTTAAACATCGCATCTTCATCCTTTTCGATCATCTTCTTCATCGCCACCTGCAACCAAACCAAACTACGTCTCCTGGGCAACATTACCCGGAATTGTTTGAGGGCTTTTGATCATCTGGTCCAATAGAAGCTTTCTGTGCAATTAATTCGATTTTGGTCAACAACATCAACTCCAATCGACTACCACCCATCACAACTCGTTCAAGCTTTTAAACCATCGATTCTAGCTCAAACCAGGTAATTAGATACATGATTACACTTGTTTTTGGATGCTAATCAAAAGCCCTAAGTTTAATTTGGCTATTGATCAAGTTTTCAAGATCAATTTGGAACGTTTTGGATCTAGGGTTCTATGGATTTGGGGGATTTGTTAAAGTAATGTTATGATTAATTAAAAACCAAAATAAAACAGATTCAGGGCTTTGGCCCACTTGTAACACGCATAACATACATACGGGCGACCAGGGTTCGACCCTTGGCACCCGCATGTATTTTTAAAACAGTTTTTTTTCATTTTCTTTTTAAATTAGATTTCAGAAATCATTATAATATTTGTTTTGTTAATTAATATTATTTTAGAAATTATTTATTAATTTCTGAAAATTCTAAAAATTATAATCTCACTTTTATTAAAAGTTTAAATGTTATATAAAAAAAACTTATTTATTAGTTTTAGTTCTATACAAAGAAAATCACATTTAAACAAACTTAAACTATTTCAAACCATTTTTAACTAATATTTTATAAAATCTAAATAATTAACTATTCACTTAATTATTTTGACCAAGAGTTCAAGTAATTAATTTAAAATTAATTATTTAACTTCTACACTTTAAAAATTCATTCAAACGTTTTATTAAATGTTCTAAACATATTTAGTCACTTTATTTCAACTATTATCAATCAATATTTTCTTTATTTAAATTCATTTTCTCTATTTTATTTAATCATATTAAATCAAATTCATTAGTTTAAATCATTTGTAAACCCTAAATCCCAAATTAGAACCCTAGTTTTTATTTCAAATCAATCTAGCCTTCAATCATTACGTTGTTTTAAAATTAAGGCACTATTCCTTAGGATAAATCCGTGAAGAAATCGTTGGCGTCTAATCCTTCATAATTACGCAAATCAACTTATTACCATGTGAGTATTCATTGCCTATTTTTCATGTTTTATTATTTGGGGAAATCATGTGATTCAATATTCAATCATACTTATTCAATTTTTATTCTATTTCATTCTAAATTCAATTCAATACATGATATGTTATTATTTGTAATTACGTGTTCATAATTAGACAAACTTAATAACATGATCATTAATTCACACAACCACGGTAACAATGATAGATCTATTGGTTTGACAAACCCACCACATTTGTTTAGACACGTGGTGATTGAAACCAGAAATCATTCATTCTATAAGGCTTCGTCTGAGGACCGAGTCAATTCAGTCATTAGGGCTGATTGTGTTGGGTTTTCTGTTATGATTCACTGTTGCACTTTAGTCTGACATTGTCATGTGAATTGAACTGTTTTTTTAAGATATTTAATCAACCTATGTATGTGTATTTAAACCTATGATTACTCACCGGCTAATGTGTTAGCTGACTCGTTACTTTTTCGCATGATTTCAGGAAATGCTATTTAGTAGAATTCTCTCTGCTCATATAGGATTGGACCTAGTCAAAAATAAAGAAGACAATATTATATTTCATGGTTTTATTTTAAATTATGTTGTAATGTGTGACTTGACTGGTATTATTCAATAAATAAATGGCTATTAAATGTTATTTCAACGCATTTATTACCTTGTGCTATGAACAATCGATTCACATTCGTCCGCCTCGATGATTCCGCCATCGGTCGGGGTGTGACAATATGACCTACGTCCACTCTCTGCAACTGGGTATTTTATTAAGCTCAAGGGACAATATTATAATACAATGACATGTTCTATATATAAGAATAATTAAAATTTTAAGAAGCTTTAATGTGCCAGACCCATAACTCCATCCGAAAACCCAAAAGTCTTCACACCTCAACAGTGATGAAGATAAGGAATCTCTATTTTTAATAAAAAATTAGAATGTGAGGTGTGATGTTTTGGATATGGGATGAATTTTTTGATTGTGGGTTAGTTTATATATGCAAAAATATTTCAATCTAATTAAAAACTTTTTTTTCCAAAAAAAGAGCCTTTATAAAGGTGAAGATATTTAATTTTTGATGAAATTACTCGTTAAAATCCCGTGGGAGACCATACCACACTCGTGGACCACGAGTAGCTGGTGAGATGTGCATGGCGTCGCTCGTGAAAACCGTGTCGAGTGGTCTTAAATTACTTTGTGCCCTCTGCTTTCCTTAGTGCTATTATTGTGAGACCCTAACTTTTTCATTAGGCCATAACTTGCCTTATAGGATCTATTGTGTCACTCATCATGTTCTACTTTGTTATTAGTGTTCTTTTCATGTCCCAATCGTCCTACCTTAGGTCTTGGGTGCTTTTCGTGAAATTGGATGACACACCTCCTAGTTGAGACACTTTTTCCAAAGCTAAGCATTTCTCATCTTGTCTTAGATGTTCTTGTCATGCATGGTTTGGAACATTAGGTTGTCTTGCAAGATGTAGAAATCTTCTCTTAAAAATATTCTCTACAAGATAGACTTATAACTAAATGCTTTCATGAGGGCATGCAAGTCTTCCCACTAGATTTACATGTCATCGTTATGGCATGCAAGTCTTCCCTCCATCCTTACACATTAAATCTTTGGCATGTAAAACTTTCTACTTGCTTTACGTGTTATCTTTATGGTATGGTAGGTTTTTTTACCATAGGGTTTGAAAAACATTCTCTCGTTACTATTCTATCATGACCTATAAGTTGGAGTGCATACGTGGACGCGCATCATAAAACATTTTATTTGATACCAAAAAATACTTACTACATTTATATATATATATATCTGGGTATGTGAATGTTTGCACATAATACAATATCTATACTCTCATGACAACAACAAATAAACATAACATTAATTTCACAAATAGTCCTTGTGGTTTACTCAAAGTAACATGTTTAGACATTAACTGTGACATTAACCCGAATCGTATTATAAACCTGAACTTATTTGGATTATCCATGTAATAATGTAATAAAGCCATCATTAAATTACTTTGTTTATTTTTATGTTTAAAATATTAATTATATCAATTACTCATCAGTAATAATTATATAATTTATAAAATAAATTTAATAATTTTATAAAGTTTTATCATAAAATAGGTGATTTTATTATCTTATTTAAATGAAATAACTAATTTTAGAAAGTTTTATAAAAAAAATTAAGTTTGTTGGTTAGTTAGTTTAGTATTTTACTTAACAAACTAACTTGAAGGGTCAAACTTGTAAATGTTAAAACTTAATTTAAATCTTTTAACATAATTGATAATAATCTAAACTCTAGGGAACAAAGTGTAAATTGTTTAAAAACCCAATCTCTCCCTTTCGTATTTCCAACAATCGGACTCCAACCACCCTCCTGCCAAGCTCCGGCGTTGTCAAACACCCAAAATTAATCAATTTTAGTTCAATCACACTGTTCCCCATCATCTTTACACCAGTTTCAAACTCCAGAACAGTTTCAAATCAATTAAAAAACCTTTATACCCACTCCATCGAAACCGAAGTATTCGATTATGGTTTCAGCTTAAAGTTTGAACACATGATTAAATCAATATACTAGAAATGCATTTGTGATCATTGCGAATTCAAACATCCAAATGATTTTAATTATAACTACATAAAAATTCTCAATTTTAGCTAGCGACAATCTTTTCAAATAGCCAAAGACAACTGACTCTAGTAGTCGAAGAGAAACCCAAGGCGAAGACAACCGTCTGTCTCTAGCAAACATAATATATGGTAGAAAGAACATATAAAGGAGACAACCACATCGACTTGTACCATACGCAAAGGAGTTTATACATGCATTACCCACTTGCATATGATAGGATCAATTAGAGCAATCTGTAATAAATTATATGAACAATTCAAAGAAATACAAGCAATTGTAATCAAATCAAGCAATATCAACAAAATTCAGATTTCATTGATAGCAAAGACGATTACAAGAGAGAAAGCAGTTTATGCAAAACACCTTACTAAAACTTAACAATCTACTCTAAGTCTATGCTATTTATACTAGAAACCAAGGAACTAAAATTTACAAAACTAGTCCATATACTAGTATAAACTACAAAACTAGACACTAAAGACTAAATGTTAATCTTCTAAGGGACCTAACAATACTCCCCCTAAGATTTACATAGTCTTCTGTCTTCAGAAATTCTCTGTCTTCATATCTTGTTCTTTCTTTTCTTCAATTAGCATTCTTTCTCCCTTTGACTCTTGATCTTCTCTGCATTTTTTTAATCTTCAAATAATTCTTCAGGTTCTTCTTTAACAGTGAACATCGGTTTCTTCTTATAAATCTCTGTTTCTTTCAATGCATTCTCTATTGCTGACTTGAATTTCTTTGCTAGAACATCTTGCTCTGGTTTTGACTCATTGATTTTTATTTCTAACTGTTTCATTCTTTCCAACGTGTTCTTTGACAAACATGCTATATCAACATTAGCATATAGCTCAATTGGAATTCCACAATCTTTTGTATACAATTCAAGTACACCTTTCCTTGATATTCTCATAAACTCAATATCAGGAATATCTTCTTCACTATGTTTGCATAAGCCAATGCTTTTCTTAATGCAATTCTCTCCATGGCAGCACTCATAACATTGATAATTGACACAAAGTACTTCTTATCTTGTTCAGCTGTCTCATTTGATAACTTGTCAAACTTCTGTACAGATAGAAATAAAATGTAACTTGGATGTAGTAACCTCAGCTCAAAAGCTCCAAACAAAGTTATCATATCTTCATTCCAATCTTCTAAGTTTCTCACAAGTTTACGCTCAAAAGTTTCTGAATTGTAAAACCATCTTTGAATTGGTTTTGACTTTTGATTTCCGTCAATCATCTTTAAGCCAAGAGTTATCACTTTTTCTACATACTTGTCATAAAATTCAATCATAAAGTGGTCTTCATCTGATTGATTAACTTTTTTACTTCTTTTCTTCTTCATTGACATAAAGTATTCTTTATCTTCCTGATCACATCTTGTTTTCAAAAAATTGCTTGATCTGGTCAACCCTGTTCTCAACAAATCCACCATCATTTGTCCTCTTTTTGCATTTGAATGATTAATCAACATTAATTTATTCAACTCTTTAAGATCCTGCACTAGAAGTTTTATGATGCTAGCATAAAAATGATAAACATCACATATTGCATTCACTCTTTTAATCAGAAACGCATCAAACACTTCGTCATACTTCCATGCTATGATCTTTACTTGATTTGTGAAGTCAGGTGCAATCATTGCATTTAACAATTCAGCAACTGATTGACCTTTTTGTAACACATTCCTTACCAAATCACCTGTTGATCTTGATTTATCAAAAATTTGAATTTGTTCCTCAGAAGCCTTATAAGCTTGCTTTTCCGATTCTGGAAACTTTTTAATTAGCTCTTTTCTCCTTTCATGAGCAGATGATTTCATTGCCATTTGTTTGATCTCCTGAGGCTTCAACACTTTTGTTCTTTTTGTAATTTCCAAGTATTGCGGATTGTCAGTATCCAATATGATCATCTTTTTAGTTTGTTTCTCCGTTTCTTGGAAACTTTTAACCAAATTTCTCAAAGATGCAGATTGAAGTCTTTTTAATTTCCTCCAAGGATAATTCCTGGCTTGCAACCATGATCGTAAAGCAAACACACTCATGTCTTCAGGATCTGGATGGTGCAGCTCGGAACTTGAAAGTTCATCAACATTAATACTTTCTTTTTCTCTGTTCCACTCTCTATGTTCAATCACTATTTCGTTTGGATCTGTTGGAGCAATAGACTCTGCAGCTATACATTTCTCATATTCATCGTTTATCTGAGAAACTGTTAGCCCATCTAAAAAGACTCTGTTATATTTCATCTTTACAAGATAGTTATACCTTTTTTCAAAATCTGTTGGAATATCATCAACTCCTTGATCATGCTCAAAAAGAGGATTTTCAAATTCTTCATCCATATCTTCATCATCGAGAACCTGATTATACCAATCATCATTAAATTCATCGTCCAAGTCTTCCAAAGCACCAATTTTAACTTGAATACCTGGTTCTTGGCTTTCTTGAATTTCTTCTTCAATTGACTCTTCAGTTCTCTGAGCCTTTGATGATGATTCAGGTACAGATTCAGCATCTATTTCATCTAACTTTCTTTTCCCTTTCTCCATTTCAGGGACTTTCTCAACATCAATTGGAATATTTTCTGAAACAATCACTACTTCGGGAGAATTGGGTTTTTCAGATTCTTTTAACTTCAAGTTTTCTTTCAAACTTTCATTTTCTTCAGTCAATTTCTTGAATTTCTCTTCAAGAAGATCATAATCTTTTATCATCACCTCAAAATTTTTAATCACATCTTCTTTGTCTTTAGCATAAGCCACAATCTTTTCATCTTTGCTAAGACTTTCTTCTTTCAATTTCTCATTTTCTTCTTTCAACTTTTCATTGTTTTTCTTTAACATATCCAGCTCAGCTTTAAGATCAGCTATCTCATTTTCTTTTGCTTCATTTTCATCTTTTAGCCTTTCAAGTTCATCAACATTTAGAATTTCCTCAGTTTGAACAGCCACATGCTGTGTTGTAGAAACTAGAATATCTTGATTAATTTGAAAAGACTCAATGAACTCATAATCAAAAATTTGATTATCATGAACTGCTTCATGATCAACTGCTTCATGCTCACTATCATGATCAACTACTTCATGCTCACTTACATTGTCAACTTCATCATGCTCACTTTCATTATCAACTTCATCACCAACTGTTTCTTCTTCTTCATGTTGAGCTTCAGAAGCTTGTTCAGACATTGGTGAGTCATGACTTATATCTTGTTGTGTCTCAGCTGCACCACCACATCATCATCATTAGCATCATCATCATCATCATCTGAACTTGATGAGCTGTCATCATTATTATCATCTTGATCACCTTCCTCATCTTGATCATCTTCTTCTATAGGAAACTCATCTATCAGATCTGCTGGATCAATAGGTTCACCATCTAACAAATGATAATGCTCTATAGTAATGTCAACTTCATCATTTGCTACATTTAACATGTAGTCAAACATAGGTACATTCTGTGCACCAGTTATCATTGTTAACTTTTGTATTTCATTTCAGACATGTTTTCCAATTCCAGCCTATCTCCACCTACTCCATAAAGATGAATATCTGGATATTCCTCATTGATAATCATTTGGAGGAACCTGGGGTACATCAAGTATTTGTGTCTTGATCCTTTCTCTAAGTTAAACACAAATCCATTAAGTATCCATCTTGCCATATTGAATCTTCTATTAGTGACTATGGCAACAATTGGTGATGCAATGTCCACAGGAAAGGAATTCCATCCTGCACTCCTCTTGGACAAGCAATGCTGAAAGATATAGCATAGAAGTTTCCAGTGATTGTAGACCCTTGCTCTAAAAAATTGCTTCTTAGGAAATTGATCTGGATGACCCATAGCCATGAAAGTCTCTCTGCATTCATTAAAAGTCAACTCACAGAGATCTTCAGGATCATTTTGACCTAGTCTTAGAGCATTTCTGATGGAAGCTTCAGAAACTTCAATCATTCTGTCTCTGGTCACAAATCCTCTAACAACTTTTATGCCATCATCACCTACTTCAACTCTTGTAGTGTTCCAGAACTGTCTAATAAGTCTGTCATAAATCACAGTTTGGTAACACATTGCATACACGTATTTTGTTCTTAGAAGAAATCTTATCATTTCTTCATAAGACAATGCATCTTGAGCTTCTTCATCAAGCAATGCAGCAATGTTGTGCTTTGTCACAAACTTTAACTAAGCCATCTGCAAAATTTAAAATCAAAAATATTAGACAATCTGTGTATTTTGAAGCAAATGATTTTAATGTGAGTATAGAACTATAATGATTTAAGATATTATAAACTAAAGTGTTAAAATACATTTGAATTTTAAAATCGACTTCAAATTTTAATTTTAAGTGTAAACACTTAATTTAATAAAAGATGAATTGTCAAGATTGATTTTAATTAAAAATTAAAATTTAACACTTTTGTTTGAGATACCTTATATCATTTTATTAAAACTCTTAAGTTCCTGAAATGATGATTTTTATCAATTTAAAATTTATTTTTCATTTTTTTTTAAAAATTCATGAATCTGTTCATCTTCTTCATCGGGTTCTTTATCTACCGATACTGTTCATCAATGAATACGAACTGTGGATTCAATCAAATGTCAAATCAAAACAAGTTTATCATAACATCATGATCGAAATCACCAGACAAACAATATTCAATCATCAATTTTACACATTTTTTTCGATTTGAATGCTTAAAACTGAAATTTTTTACAAGTCTAGGGTTCAAACGACCGTACAGCGGTTGAACGCCTATCATCAAATTTCCATTTAAACATGAAATCAGATGAAAATGAATCATATACTTACACTCACAATCACAAAAACACTATCGATAATCTGTGATTTATGCTCGAAATGGACGAAGAATGAGGGTTTTGGGTCGAAAGTTCGAGAGTTTGAGTTGGTCAGAGAGGTTTTACAAGGGTTTTGAAATGAGAATGAAATGAATAACACAAGTGTGCTTTTTATACTTAATTAAAAATTTTAGACTTATGAGTACTGTACAGTCGTTTAAGCACTGTTCAGACTCATTAGGTCTCAAATTTTACTAAGTGTTTAGACATATGAGCACTATTCAGTCTTATGAGGCCAGCCGTATTAGCACTGTTTGGTAGCATGAGAACTGTTCAGTAGCATTAGCACTGTTCAGTAGCATGAGAACTGTTCAGTAGCATTAGCACTGTTCAGTAGCATAATGATGTTGAAATGTCCACAGACCAACTTTTCAGAAACATAACAACTGTTTGAACATACGACAACTGTTCAGCCACATAGCAACTGTTCATGCATTTTTACACTTGAATTTTTCAAATCTTCCACCTGCACACTGTTTAAACACATTAGTAATATTTCATACTAATATTTAAACAATATAGCATAATTTTATTTTTCCCTCAAATTTACACTTTTGACCCTCAAAATTGAACTTTTTACATTTTAGACCCTCAAAATTTAATTTTTTTACATTTTAGACCCTTCATTTTAGATTCAAAATGAACAAACCAAATATTTCAAAATTTGTCTTGTTTTCAACTTTTCAAAGAAGCTTTTCCACTTGCTAAAAATTATGAGCTCATTTTATCATAGATAAACACATACATGCTTTGAAATTAAAGCATCATCCTTTTAATTCAACGTGATCATTTTGATTTTCTAAGAATATTCTTAGTGGTTTATTACTCCCCCTAAACTTTTAAGTTTTGCAAAACTTAGAAGTTTACCGATAGATCATAAGAATATCACACTTAACACTGTTATATTGCCTGCACACAAGAAAACATGCACAAAATCAAAATTAAAGCAGAATGAAAATCTAATATTTACAATAGAATCTTAGATTACAGTGAGATCATATTAGATAAGATCAGAACATTAAAATAAAAAATTATGTGGATAGTCATATATAATGATTAAATCCTGATCAAGTGTGTTCCAGGTTAGTGATATCACAGCAAAGGAGACACAAGATCTAAGGACAGAAAATGAGTGTTTTTGACACAAGCTATCAGCTCACTTACCTTTTCAATTCTTGGATGAGTATGGTAGAAGTATATGACAAGATGTGACTCATACCAAGACTCAGAGGATCAACCATCATCAAGACATGCAAGAAAGCACATATTCTCAACTTATTACCTAACAAATATGCATAATCAGAGTTCATGTTACGGAATTGAATAGAGAATGATCATGGATAACCATTTGATCAACTCTAACCATCCATTTGAATGGATTGTGCACATTGGCATCTTTTGCATCAAAGGAGAATATCCAGGTCTGTAATGACTTACAACAGAGGATATCTCAGCACTTCAGGTCTATGATGACTCATAACAGAGAAGTAAATGATGCTTGTAACAGATCTCATGATTAGTCACATTATCATCAGGTGTGAGTGGGAGTAGCTTAACAAGCAGTCAATCTGATAAGCTAATACACTCAGAAGTACTTAGATGAATACACAAACAAGCATAGGGATATGGGTAGTCACAAGAATTTACTTGTTCAGTATACTAGCATGATAGTGTCTACACATCAAATCCTGATCATGTCAGACTTTATTAGTGAGTGAAGTATGCAACTGATCTTACTAATGTACTATCATTTCTCACTTGAGGCAAACACAGATTCATTCCATTCCTAAAACAAATGAATGATAAAAGAAAAACACTCTATTTTTGGAGTTTTGATATATAATTTTTATTTGATTTGTGAGTTTTCTAATTTTGTATTGGTTTTTCTATAACAAAAAGCACACACACACAAACAATCAGGCAAATAACTATGAAAAGTTACCCTTATGAAAATTTGCAGATTGAGGAAATTATTTGATCATAAAAAGATTCAAATTAGTAACCAGGTTTACACATGGTTAATAAGGCCAATTGACTCCACTAAATACTCAAACCTTCCTGGTAGAAAAGCTTTAGTAAATAGGTCTGCCAACTGTTTTTCAGTTGCTATTTGAATCAAAATGATTAAACCTTTTTCAGAATTATCTCTTAAAAAATGATATCGAATTTCGATATGTTTTGTTTTTGAATGTTGAACAGGATTAGTTGTAATGAACATAGCAGCAGTATTATCTATGTAAATGGGTGTTTTAAGAAAATTGAACCCATAATCTAGCAGTTGGTTTTGCAACCAAAGGATTTGAGAACATCCTGCTGATGCAGCTATGTACTCAGCTTCTGCAGTTGATACAGAAACATTTGTTTGTTTCTTACATTGCCATGAAACTAATCTGGGTCCAAGAAACTGACAACCACCCGTTGTAGATTTTCTATCCTGACAGCATCCACCATAATCACTATCTGTGTATCCATGTAACTCAATATTACCCTCATAAGGATACCAAAGCCCTAAAGCTGGTTTACCTTTGAGATACCTGAATATTCTTTTGACAGCAATTAAGTGAGATTCTTTCGGGTCTGATTGATACCTTGCACAAACACATACAGCATACATGATGTCTGGTCTTGATGCAGTAAGATACATCAAATAACCAATCATAGATCTGTATAACGTTTGGTCTACTGATTTTCCTTTAGGATCAGGCTCAATCTTGGTGTTTACGTCAGCTGGAGTTCTTATGGACTGACAATCATGCAGTTTGAATTTCTTCAAGAGTTTGTCAACAAATTTCTCTTGATTGATGAAAATACCATCTGCAGATTGTTGAACTTGCAATCCAAGAAAGAAATTGATTTCTTCTACAGAACTCATTTGGAAACGAGATTTCATGATTTCTTCAAATTCATTGCATAGAGTTGGACTAGTAGAACCAAATATGATATCATCTACATACACTTGCACACATAAGAGATCATCATTATCCTTCTTTATGAATAAAGTAGGATCGATTTTTCCTCTTGTGTATCCATGTTGAATCAAGTGTTGAGATAATGTCTCATATCAAATTCTAGGAGCTTGATGTAGGCCATATAAAGCTTTGCTAAGCTTATACACTCGATGTGGAAATTCTGCATCCTCAAAACCTGGAGGTTGCTTCACATACACATCATCAGTGATTGGACCATACAAAAATGCACCTTTGACATCCATTTGATACACCTTGAATTTCATGAATGATGCATAAGCCAGGAAAACACGAATGGATTCGAGTCTTGCAACTAGAGCAAATACTTCATCATAGTCAATTCCTTCTTCCTGTGTGTATCCTTGTGCAACAAGTCTTGCTTTGTTTCTTATTACAATGCCACGATCATCAGTTTTATTTCTGAACAACCATTTTGTGCCTATGGCATTTTCTCCTTCAGGTAAATCCACTAACTTCCACACTTCTTGTTTGTGAAATTGAAGAAGTTCTTCTTGCATAGCTTCAATCCAACCATTGTCCTGTAATGCCTCGGTGACATTTTTAGGAACAATCTGAGAAAGGAAACAAGAGTATAAACAAACATTTGCATGTTCAGATTTACTCCTAGTAGTTCTTTCATTCAGAGGACCAATGATCTGAGAAGTTGGATGGTTCTTGTGGATACGAGATGTTGGAATCTCAGTTCCTTGAACATTAACATCAAGATTAGTTTGGTTTAAATTGGAGAGCTTTTGCAATAAGGTAGAAGAATATGGAGTGAAATTTGGAACTTGAGTTGGTGAATTGATAAAGTAATCAAAGTTACTATGATCAATTGCATCTCCAGAGATGGAAGATGTGCCAGACTCAGGATGTCCAATTTCTGTACCATCATTAGGAAAAGGTTGTGATTCTTCTTGATCTGCTGAAACTGAATGATCTGAAGCTGAAGCATCATGAACATTGTCATTGAATTGGATTGTTGAATCCTTGACAAATGAAAAAAATGGATAATCTAGGCGAGCATCATCTGAGTCATCAGAATCTGAATCATCACTGAAAGATCCAAGATCTCCTCTTGAGTTCTTCTTACCTGAGAAATCATCAGATTGATTAAACAAATGAGATTGAAATGAGTTTGACAAAGAATCTATATCAAATAACCATGCAGGACCATTTGAAACTGATGGAAAAGAATTTTCCAGAAATTTAACGTTGAATGTTTCATTAATAGTATTTGTCCTAGAGTTATAAACTCGATAGGCTTTGGAAACTGATGAATATCCAACGAAAAATCCATGATCAGCTTTTTCTTCAAATTTTCCTAAATGATCACTTGAGTTTAAAATCATAACTGGACAGCCAAATGATTTTAAAAAGTTTATGTTTAGTTTCCTGTCAAACATTAACTCATATGGAGTTTTCTTTTTATCTTTAACAAGTAAGATTCTATTCTGAACAAAACAGGCTGTTGATATCGCTTCGTCCCAGAAAGTGATTGGAATTTTAGCATCAGCTAACATAGACCGGGCAGCTTCAATCAGAGTACGGTTCTTCCTTTCAGCAACTCCATTTTGTTGTGGAGTTCTGGGAGCACTGAACTGATGAACTATCCCTTTTTCTGCACAAAACAAATCAATGTTAGCATTTTTAAATTCAGTTCCATTATCACTTCTTATTATCTTTACTTTTTGTTCAAGTTGATTTTCAACTTTATTAATGAACTCTTTTAAAAGATCTGCAGTTTTAGATTTAGCTTGAAGAAAGAAAACCCATGAAAATCTTGTATAATCATCTATGATGACTAAACAATATGATTTTCGACCAATACTCCTAACATTAGTTGGTCCAAAAAGGTCCATATGTAACATCTGGAGTGGTTTGGTGTTTGAGTTTATCAGTTTGGACTTATAAGACGCTCTATGTTGTTTTCCCTTCAGACAGGCTGAGCAATGATCAGTTGTTGAAAACTTCTTGGAAGGAAGTCCAATAACATGATTTCCTGCTACAAGCTTGTTCATGTTTTTGAAGTTGGAATGACCAAGACGTCTATGCCAAAGCTGGCTTTCATCATTTGAAGCTTTAGCAATCAGGCAAGTAGTTTTAGTTGCAGGATCCACTTGAGACATATCCAATTTGTATACATCTCTGCTCGAGCAGCTTTAACTATCACCCAGTCATTACTAATCTGAAAACCTGGTTTCAAGACATAACAGTGAGATTTATCAAAAAGAATAGAATAAGATTTGTCACAAATTTGGGATACACTTAGAAGATTAAAATTCAACTGTGAACAAAAGTTGACTTTATCAAAACTGATAATCCCATTGGACACTGTTCCCTCTCCTGTTATCTTTCCACCTGCATCACCTCCAAAAGCAACATGCGTTCCATCCTTTAACTTAAAGTCTTGTAACAAGGCTTGATTGCCTGTCATATGCCGGCTACACCCACTGTCAACATACCATGAGTTGATTGGTCTCCGCGGGCGTACCTGCATCCACAAACATTTAAGGTGAGTTAGTAACCCAAGCCGAGATGGTCTTGGGCTTGCCAAACTTGTCAACAATTGTAAATTATTTGAAATGAAGTTTGTTGACATCTGGTTTCTTTTGAATTTTAACATGTTCAAATTCTTTTTGATAATCCAACTGATTATCTCTTTGTGATTTTGATTTCAATGCATTGTATCTGTTTTCAAGATTATTATCAAGAAATCTGGAACTCTTGTATGAATCATTTGAGAATGTTCATTTGTTTATTCTCACAGATCGAGGAATAAACTTTTCTTGATTGTATTGCTGTGATTTGACAAGATGATATTATCATAATCAGAATTATTTCTTCTGAAAGATCTCAAACCCAAGGAAGGTTGTTGTTGTGAAAATTTAAATCCAATATTTTGATTTCTTATAAATTGTGGATTTACAAAGCCTTGATTATTGAATTCCTTCCTTGAAGAGTTCTTCCTGAAGTAACAATCATTGGTATTGTGATTTCTTTCATCACACAAAGCACAGTATTTGTTAAAATAACACTCAGCTGTTGTGTGATTTGTCATATCATATATGTAGCAATACTTGTTAAAGTAACATTCTGAAATGTCATGATTGTACATGTCACAGATATCACAATACTTTTCAGAATGTTTAAACAACATTTTATTAACTCTTGAAGTAGAAGCAACATTTGATTCTTGTCTAACTCTTGGGTTAGGCAGATTAACTTGTTGTTTCATTTGTGTGAATTTGGTCTTTTGATCTTTAGGATTTTTCTTTTTAACTTGAACGCAATTCTTTGATTCCTTTGATTCAAATCTTTTATGCACAACGGAAGTCTTATGATCTGAACTTGTTTTCAGATTAGAGCTAGATTTGATCTTAGGTGTAGATGTCATTTTTGTATTTGTGTTCATGTCAAAAGTTCCTGCAGACACAAACTTCACAGGTTTAATTTGAGTATTGTTCTGTGACTGATTAATTAATTCAGTTTTCTTTGCTTTTGCAGCTTTTCTTCTTCTTTGATTTCTAACTCTTGATGATGTTTTCTTGCTTTGAAGTTTAGTTGAATCTTGAGAAGATTCCTTTTGACACTCTTTTTCATCAGTTAGTTCATTTGAACTAGAGTCATCAGAAATATTATTATCTGTTTTAGCTTCTTCACATTTTCCTTTAAGTTTGTTATTGAATTCAGTAGATTTTTCACTCATTTGTTCACTTTGTTCAATAACAGTTTTACTTTTTGGTACAAACAGTTTCTTTTGCTTTTGTTGAGGTTCATAAGATTTTACTTTGATTGGATGACCATTTTTGATCTTGTCTAAGTCAGTTTCTTCATAAACTTTAACATTTTTCTTTTTAAAGTTCTTTTGATCTTGAAATTCTTTCAGTTTAGCTTTGTTTTCCGGTGAATGATCATGAGTATTGAAATTCTCTGGTAATGTTTTTGAGATTGATTCAGGCATAGGTTCATGTGTGAATCCTAGTCCTGTTTTATCTTTTTCATTTTTTCCATTCACCAGTTGCTCAACTATTTTCTTTGAGCTTTTAACTTTGGTTAAATCTATTTGAGTTGCTGCATGTGCCGGTTTTTCTTGTTCAAGTGTTTTGTTCATCTCTTCAAGTTGTTTCTTTGCAAGTTCAAGTTCTTTAATAGTTTTGTTCCATGAAGCTTGAAGAGACATTATCTTTTCATCAGCAATTTTGTGATCTGATTTTAGTTTATTGTGCCTTGATTCTTCTTGTTTGAGCTTGTCACATATTTTGAATGAATATGTTCTGTAGTGTTCAACTAGTTCAAAACATGTTTTTGTGCACATTTTCTCTCTCACGTCTACTGGTATTTCAGGATATGAGTTTGAAGATTCAGTATCAGAAGAGTTAACAACCTTTGGTTGTTCTGATTGAGCCATAAGAGCAACTTCTTCAGTGGTATCTTTTAGGTCTGATTTGTCACTCCAATCATACTCTTCTTCTTGATCTGATTCATCATATTTAGGATCTTTATCTTTTGACCAGTCTTCATCATCAACTTCAGCAACTAGTGCCAGATTGGCAGTGAGATCAGCAGTAAATTGCTCTGCATATGCACTCCAGTCATAACCATCTTTGATGTTTACAACCGGTGTCTTCTTAGTTTCCTCACTATTCTTCTCTTCTTTGGGTTCTGGCATAGGTAGACTTTGGTATGGCTTTTGAAAAGTCTTGCTTGCCTGTTGCTGATATTTCAGACCATTTGAGCTGCCTTGACTATTTCCTCCTTGGTTTCTTGGAGCTTTACATTCTCTTGAAAAATGACCATAGCTGTTACAGTTAAAGCATCTTGATTTTGATTTATCAAACCTAACAGTTTTGTTTGCACTGGGTTTGTAATTTCTGTTAGAATAAGAATGCTTTTGTGTTCTGTAAGCTATCATGACCATTTGCCAGTTAAGATCCATTTCTTCTACATCATCTGGATCCATTTCAAACAAATCTTGTAGAACTAGCTCCATTTGAGTTAGATGACTGCCTTGATACGCCTGAAAGCTTGCCATGAAAGCAGTAAATGCAGTTTTTGACTCTTCATCTTGTAAAAGAATGTTAATCACATCTTTCACTTTACTTGGATTGGGAGAGTTTAAGGAGGATGGCATCTCAGTTCAAGGTTTAGGCATTTGAGCTTTAGAAGGAGACTGTGATTGTTGTTGAGTGGAATATGCAGGTGTACTAGTGAAGAATCCTGCTCCCACAAACAGATCACCTTCATCTTCAGGAGTTGATTGGTCTTTAGCCAGAAATGCATTCTCTACAGTATTTGCTGGAGAAGCAACATACTTATACTGAGTTGTTGATGCATGTCTATCATTATTTCTTGAACTCTCATCAATCTCTACAGATTCAATTTTTGCAATAAGAAGGTCAAGATCCATTGGAAACTTTTCAGTATGTTTCAACAAAGTAACAGTTTGTTTCCAAGAAGATGGTAGTGCTTCAGAAGTCTGTTGTTTAAGTCCTCAAGATCATTCTTGATTCCCAAGGTAGACATTTCTGTAGTTAATTGCACAAACCTGTTCATCATTTGATTTATTGTTTCTCCTGAGATGTGCTCAAATAGTTCCAATTGCCTTTTCAGTTTTTGCTTTTTCAGATCTTGAATTTCTTTCCCTCCTTCACATATGATCTTCAAGGCTTTATACATTGTATATCCAGTTTGGTAGTTTTCAAGTCTGGATAATACTTCCAAAGGTAGCCCTTTGCACATGAGAGAATAGGCTTTAACATCATTTTTCACCTTCTTTAAGTCTTCTCCATGTAAGTTATCTTCTGGATATGGTTCTTGTGTATCTTTTGTATACACAAATCCTCTGTCTGGACCATCAGTAGTCACAGGAATGTAGGGTCCCTTTTCAATTGATTTCCACAGATCAGTGTCTATGGAATTCAAATGATGTTTCAGTCTAAGAGACCAGTTTTTAAAATCAGCTCTGTTTTTAAGTTTTGGAACTCTGTTCTCAGAATCTTCTGATTTCACCATTTTTTTATTTTGTTGTTTTCTAAGCTTTTGAATTAAGAAAAAGACTTAAAAAATATTTTTGGATTTTTGAAATTTTATGAAAAATTTCTAAGTGTCAAGGCTGATAAGTCCGAACAGTGGTGATAAGTCCCAACAGTGTAAAACGCCCAACAGCTGATAAGTCTAAGGGAATGCCTTAGAAAATTTCCAACACAATAGAGACTATCGCACAGTGGTTATATGTCCAAGCAGTAGTTATACGTCCACACAGTGATGATAAGTCCAACCAATTGAAACTACCACACAGTGGTTATAAGTCCACACAGTGGTTATACGTCCACACAGTGATGATATGTCCAACCAAGTGAAACTACCACGCAGTGGTT
Organism: Flaveria linearis; assembly: GCA_024085815.1. Taxonomy (NCBI): domain Eukaryota; kingdom Viridiplantae; phylum Streptophyta; class Magnoliopsida; order Asterales; family Asteraceae; genus Flaveria; species Flaveria linearis. The sequence goes on along the minus strand of CM044017.1, from coordinate 36,236,151 downwards.
ATAAGTCCACACAGTGGTAATACGACTACACAGTGGTAATACGACTAGAGGTAAAACGACTGAACAGTTGAGAAAAGTCTAAACAGTTCTCAAACGGCCGAACACTTGGGCAAATTTCAGTGTTTTTCACCCCTAATACGACACATTCATCAGATTCATATGAATGTACCGAACTCAGAAATTTCAAAATCCTTCAATTGTTGATGAATTAAGCTGAAACTTTACAATTAGTTCATGATTATACCGATAATCAATCCTCTAACTTCAATTTCAGTAATTATCCACAATTCTCAATGAATTTCGGAAATTTTAGGTCGAACACTCAAGAACACTTTCTCGATCTGTTTTTCACTAATTCACTCACTTTTGATGAGATAAACTGCAATTTGTGATTCAAAACATGTTTCTAATGATGAAACAAAGTTCTGATTCACAATATTTCACTTGAATTGTCAATCGATTACAGATTTCAGTGGATTTTTGAAGTTTCTATCTTCGACAGAACCTTCAAAACACTCAACCGAGAGCTCTGATACCAATTGATAGAATCAATTAGAGCAATCTGTAACAAATTATATGAACAATTTCAAAGAAATACAAGCAATTGTAATCAAATCAAGCAATATCAACAAAATTCAGATTTCATTGATAGCAAAAGACGATTACAAGAGAGAAAGCAGTTTATGCAAACACCTTACTAAAACTTAACAATCTACTCTAAGTCTATGCTATTTATACTAGAAACCAAGGAACTAAAATTTACAAAACTAGTCCCTATACTAGTATAAACTACAAAACTAGACACTAAAGACTAAATGTTAATTTTCTAAAGGACCTAACACACTAAACACATATAAGGCTGAAAACTAATATTCATCCCCTTGCTAATTAGTTAATATAGGGTAATTATTGGTAGAATGGGTATATTCGAATTTAATTTTAGCAAAATAATTTTATATGAGAAAATATGATACTTTAATTATAAAGAAGGGTATATATAATATTTAAAATTGGTTTGTATGCGCGCGTGCGCCGCACATGCACACACACAGATATATCTATATATATACAGATATATTTATATACACATATGTATATACGTATAGATATGTATATACGTGTACATATATACATATAGATTGGGTAAGGTTCAAATGTAAACCCATTGTTACTGTGATAACTTGCGTTAGCTGTCAAGATCAATCAAAATCATTATTATTGTTTATTCGAATAATATTATTATACATACAAAATATTATGTTCTTATATGTATATGTATAAATTTACAAGTATAAAAAAATTAAATAAGATATCTCCAAATATATGTAGATGTAAGTGTAACTTATAATAGTATAAACTTTTTTATTGTTATGAATTTACACATATAAATAAAATAACATAATATTTTATATTTGTAATAATGTTATTCCAACAACAGAATAATACTTTTGTTCGATCTCAAAAAGTTAATACAAGTTATTATAATAACAAAGGGTTAACAAAAGACCGGACCCAATCCAAGAAATGTACATACATATGTAGGTATACATATAGATACGTATATTCATATATATATATATATGTGTGTGTCTTAAACTACTATATAATGCAGGAACGTAGGGCAAAATTGGAATTTCCACCTATTTTGTAAGACGCGCCCGTTCATCTGTACTTAGGTTGTTTCCAATACCATCAGCCTCCTTTAAGTTTGTTGCAATCGCCGGACCCTTCCCCTTCAACACGCTCGCCGGTTGCCTTCCCCTTCAATTCAACTGTCGGCCCCTTCTCCTTCCCCTGCCCCTTCAATGGCAAGTCAATCGGTTACACTCCCGACTCCCTTATAGTGTGATGAACTCAAAGGAGAAGCACCTTCAATTCATTTAGGGTTAGAGAAGACACGTTCCTTCCATCCACTACCATGAAGATACCATCGATACGTCTATCGATCTTCTTTTATTGTTCAATTCCAGAGAAAGAAAGAGAAATAAAGAGAACTTTGAAAGGAATAACCTCGTCGGGGGACCCGTTACTTTTCCCCAATTTACCTCCTGCCATTGCTTCTACAAGGTAAATCTCGCTTCTACAAGGTAAACCTAACCTCATTTCCTGTTTAGGGTTTGATTTCATACATGCACAGCTTAATTACGACTATGTTTTGGGGATTTTCTTATGAACAAGCTTAGCTACAATGTGTTGTTAATTTGTTTAATAGTTAATACCTGATTCCAGCTGCATTTGTTATCGACTTCAACTCCAAATACCACATCGTAAGTTTTTCAATTGTCTTTGATTCAAAATAATGGAACTTCAAATTAGGGGATTAGGTTTTTTTTATATCAGATTGTTAGCAGCCCTACTTGGAACTGAGTTTATTTTTGTAGATGGATCTTTAAGTAGGTTGAAATTGTGTGGTGCTTTGATTAATTATGTAGATGCCGACCAAGGGTCAGTAAACACTTAAACCGGATGGTGGGTTTTGAATCAGATGGTGGGTTTTGAACCAGATGGTGGGTTTTGAACCAGATGGTGGGTTTTGAACCAGATGGTGGGTTTTGGTGAGCATCAATTTCAAATGAAATAAATGTACAAGGATGAGATTCTTGATTTTTAAGTAGCCACTGTAATTTACAAATATTGAGTGTTTAAACATATTCTATGCAGTTAAATCGGCCGATATATCGGTGATATATCACCGATATATCGGTTATCGGTCGGGGCGTAGAATATCGGTTCCAAATATCGGTTACTATATCGGTTCCGATAATATCGGTCGATATGACCGATATATCGGTGATATCGTGGCTTCAAAATATCGGTCATATCGCCGATATTATCGTTGGGCTCTGTTTTTGGTCTGGGCTCATTTTTTTCCAACAAAATCCACTAAACAACTGACCCACTAACCCAAATAACCCCATTTAGGGTGCAATCGAACATCAGAGCTTTTGTTTGAGTCTTTGCGATCGAAGTCGAACTACCAATCGAACATCATCAGTCGAAGTCAGTCGAAGTTGAAGGGTGCAATCGAACATCAGTCGAAGTCGAATCGAACAACAGAGCGACTACCGAATCGATTGGTGAGTTACATCGGTCGTTTGGTGAGTTGAATTGGTCGAATCGAACAACAGAGCGACTACCGAATCGACTACCGAATCGACTACCGAATCGACTACCGAATCGAACAGCAGCCAAGCAGTGAGTTCGATTGAAGCAGTGAGTTCGATTGGTTGTTGAAGGTATGTTCACTATGTTGTTGTTGATTATGTTGATCAGTTGATTTTTGAAGCAGTGAGTTCGATTGGTTGTTGAAGCACAGAAGGGTAATTTGTTTTTGTATGTTGATTGAGTTGTATGTTTTTATATGTTGATTTAGTTGTATGTTTTTGTATGTTGAATCAACATTGTTGATTATGTTGATTGTTGAAGCACAAAAGCAGTGAGTTGATCACTTGATTGTTGAAGCACATCACTTGATTATTGAAGCACAGAAGGGTAATTTGTTTTTGATTTTGTTGGATCAGTGAGTTGATTGGTCAGTTTATGTTTAGCAGTTAGCACCAATTCATTATTGAATCTATCTTATTTTCGTTGAAGGTATGGATGCTCCAAATCCATCTTCACATGGGTCCAAATTCATTATTGACTATGTATTTGACTATCTTAGTATCTTATTATTAATATTATATGTGTTTTAGTGTTTTTATATATATATATATGCAATTACCGATATCTCACCGATATATCACCGCGAGAACCGATATATCAAATATCGGTCCGTGACCGATATCCGATATTTCACCGATTTAACTGCTTAGAACATATTTGTAATAAATTATTAGATATCAATTAAAAAAAGGATTATAATGTAGTGAAAGTTTTTAACATATTTAGGATATTATTAGTGCAGCATGGTTGATATTCTTTTAGTTAGTTGAAGTATGGATATAAGTATGTAGATTGATAATGGTTTCTACAAGTTGATTTTAAAGATGGATTTATTGAGCATGTTTCTCTTAAGAAAAAGGATCATTGCCAAGTTTAATGTATAGTGAACTAACATAATAGATAAATGCCTATAGTTTGGAGCATCATTCTTTTCTCATAATACCAAGTTTGATGCATAATAAATCAACATTTCCTCCAATCACCACATCGTAAGTTCTTCAATTGTCTTTTGCTATCAGTTTTGCTATGATAGAATGTTCTTTTAGAACCATTTGAGCAATTACTTTATAATTTTGTTGTTCTTAAAGCAGTCTGCATGGCCGGCAACAAACAGGACAAACATACATAAATTCTTCTCATGGATTCCATACACTTGAAAAAGAAAGTATTTCACAAATAAATATGTGACTAAGATTAAAGTTTAAGTATGTAACTACTCTCTCTTTTGGTCATTAGTTTCATTTAATAAATCTGCAATATAGTTAATTATAGATGCCTCATATATCATGTAATACTTCTGACTAGGTTTGTTACTTACATTTTTAATTTAGAATGACAAAAGTTGGAAGTTACTAACTGTTATAGCAATGAACCACTCATGTCATTTAAATAATTGCAATTTTCTATTCTAAGATAGATCAATTTAGAGAAATCAAAATCATTACCGGGTTAAAATGATTTATAGGAGTTGCATGTGTTTATCAAGTTGATGTTCATTTCAGGTACACAAAGACTGTTAGAAAAGAAGGAACTTGCTTGCAAAAAGGATGATGTTTTGAGTTTAGACGTGTTGACTGTTGAGTAGAATTTATAGTAATTTTATATTTAACAAGAAAAAAACTAATTTTGCTTCTTTTTTTGAAATGATACACTTTCTATAAAACTCAAATACACATTAAGAGTTTATTTTTACGAGATGTTGACTAATTACGACATGAGCTTTTATCTTTATGTTGGGTAGGGCAATCACTGTAGTGTTTGATTTATCTATTATTGTTGTATTGCTAAGATTACAGTGACACTAATATTTGTAAACTATCTTCTTAGATAAACCCATACAAAAGAAAAAAAGCATAAAAATAGTTTAGGATTTGTTTATCCACTTCCAATACAAAATCAGATGGGCTGACACGATTTATTGGTGCAATTGAAAACTAACTATCGTGAAGAGGACATTGAAGTATATCAAGCAAAATGACCTATGTATCTGTTGTAAATTTTTTTATAGAAACTGTGATGATGATATAGAGATTAAATTGTCAAAAATAAATAACAATAACATGAAACTGTGACTAAGTAATGTGTTTTCCTATCTTATTTTAGTTATATTATTTAGCAAGTTCTGTATGTTCACTTTGTGTTTTCTCATTAACCATAGTATCCATCTGACATATGATTAATAGAAGGATTTTATGTTTTGATAAACTAAAAAAATTATTTAAAGTTGAGTCTTTTGTTGGCTTCCTGGTTTCAAAGCTACTAATAGCTCATTTCGTCTCATTTAATTGAAGACAAAGAACAATTATATGTTTCTTTATAAGGTACACTGTTTTTTTCTTTTTATGTTTCAAAGGTGTATATATCATTTAAAAATACTAATTGAAAAGTTATGGCTATTACTTTTCAACTTAAACAACCTTTTCAAAAGTATGTTGTTTTTGCATCATATGCATATTTCATATGAATGATCTTGATTTGCAGGTTTGACAAAAAATCTTCTAAGAGGTTGTTGGTTGCCTATTTGATCCCAAATGATGAAACAAGAACAAGGTTCTTGATATATATGCAAATTCACTTTAGTTATCCTTTGTGCTTTAATCACTAAATTATTTGAGAATGTACATCTAAATACTCAATTTTAATAGTCTTGTGCATATACAAGTTTATAAAGAAACCCAAAATGCAATAGTTATTTTGTTTACTTCGAATGAAATTTTGATCTTGTCATATGAGTTCTATTGCTTTTTGTAAATCTATATCTTGACTTATTGACTGCATATCCAAACTAAAATTCGGGGTGATTTTTGTTGTTGAAGGCTTTAAATTAGAAAAATACACTTGCCCAAGTTGTAGTAGTCTAAACTGAACATACGCGTAGGATCATTGCAATCTGCCTTCACTTTCTTATACGTGAAAAGCAAACGGTTTTAAGTGTACATGTAAGAAAGCAACGATAAGAAAGTCCCGCTGCGTAGCTCTGATAAACACACTAGTACATAAAAATATGTATAAAAATATGCGTATAGTATATACATGTATATGTTATGTATATATAAGGTATGGTTCCACTGAGAACCCATACTAATAATTAAAACCCATTAACTAGGTTCTCGCGGTGGATTAGAGCATTCACAACCCATTTCTTAAAATTATGTGAGTTGGAGTTTTTAAATTATGCGGAATGGTTTAAGTAATTGTGAGTTGAGTAGAGAGAAAATGTTACTGTTCATATGTAAATTTAAGGATTTACTGTGCAATCCTTATAAATTTTTTAATATTTTTAAAAATGGTTGTGAATGAAGGAGATATAAAAGGTAATAAAAAAGGTATAAAAATATATTATTTAATTAAAAGAAGATAGATTAAGTAGTAATTTTTAATATAATTATAAGGATGAAAATAAGAAATTAGATGCGAGTGGTTTAACACCTAAATGCACAAGATCTAGTCATGTGTCATCCTTAATTTTTTAACTACTGAAGGGCTAAATAGTCATTTAACTCATTCATAAAAATTAGATTCAACAAGAATTGACACCTGTCACACCTACCCTCCCCTTCTTTTTTTGAATATCCCTATTCTTTTTGAACCTGTCATAATTTTTTATACTATGTTATTTTTCATAAAAATGTATTATTAAATTCTTCTCTTCAGTTCCGTTATAGTCTTGAGAATAGATTTCGAAGTTCGATTCTTACACTTGCTTAAGTAGCAATTACATTATTATGGTGTAGCTTTACACTGATGTAGTCTTCATGTTTGTTAATAAATTGTTATAGAATAATATTTTCAATCATTGTTATGAAGATATCATAATGTAATTATAAATATATTGATATCTCCATCACCTTATATATAAGAGCTTACTGGTTGAGTATTACAACTTAATAATTATATATATAATAATGGCTTAATGGATTTAAATACTCCTAACTATTGGGAATTGGCTGCTACCACCCCCAAGTATCATTTTGGCGAATATAACTCCCAAGTAAACACTTCGGTGTCTGTATCACCTAAATGGCGGGTGATACAGACACCGAAGTGTTTACTTGGGAGTTATACAGACACCGAAGTGTTTACTTGGGAGTTATATTCACCAAAATGATACTTGGGGGTGGCAGCGGCCAATTTCCAATAGTTGGGAGTATTTATATCCATTAACCCTATAATAATTATATATACTATTTTTTAATGTCGATAGTATTTTAATTTTTCATTCTTATTGGTCAGATATATTTCTTTGGAAGTTGAAATCAAGAGTTCTCTCTTAGTTCATTGATGCATCTGTATTTAAGTCTTTTAGCCGAGGTTCGATTCTTGAAAGGCCACAACTATTATTTTTCTTTTCTTTATATAAAGTTACGTTTTTATATTTCTTTCATCAAATTCTTTTATGTAGTTAACGACTTTGTCGTTTCAATGGTAGCTTTAAAATGACTGGACACAATGCTTAAGAGATTTCCTTTTTTTTCTTTAATTTTCTTATATTTTTTCTATTCTTATATTTATTTCTAGTTTTTTAAGCTCCTAAACGAATCAACATTTTGTTATGCACTAATATCATAGCCACAATGTGCATAACATGTATGACCTTGCAACAACATGCGTAACGCGCAAGCATCGCAACAACTCACTTGTCTTTTCTTTTTCCTCTTTAAACTAGTTTATTATATAGTCATGAAGCGATATTATTAAAGAAATTTCAGATTATTTCACTTGGTCAGTTAACTAATTACTAAAAAGCAAGTTGACGATGACAGTTTATCTTATGTTATAACTTTATTGTAATTCTAGTGTAAAAAGGTATGTTTAAGCTTGTTTCTTTTAACACGTGATTCATGCCAATTATACATTAGAGCTCTTATGAAGCTCTTATGAGCTTATCACTACATCATCCAATTAGTTATTGATTATGAAGCTAGATTAAAGTTGAAAAGTTCTAAAGAAAAATACTAGTTACGTACTCAATATGTTATAACTTGAACATCATAGGAAATTACATATTTAAAAGAACAAATAAGATATTACTACATATTTATCTATACTATATTAATATTCATTTGACAAGGGTAAGAATGTCATTTCACACAAATCTCTTAAAATTAAGAGATGTACAAGTGATAATGCTTTAGGTACAAGTTTCTATTGCATCTTTTAGTTTTTAAGTATTTTCACGCGGGCTCCCGTCTATATACTTTCAAATTTCAAATCCCTTACAAAACCCTAGCCCATTTCCTATCCACTGCGTACCAACAACCGCAGCAGCAGTGGATGATGCCTCCACCGCCTCAACATCACCATCAACAGCCTCTGCCGCCTCATATGTGGGCCCAACAACAACCACCGTTTCACCGGCAACCAACACAACAGACGATGCAAGGGTTGCAAGCACCTCAGCAGCCGTACGCCGGTGCTCCGGCGAGCTCCGATGAGATTCGATCCCTTTGGATCGGAGACTTGCAGTATTGAAGGTGTTTATAGTTGTATGTTAATTATGCTACAGGAAACAGGTGAATTGAAGGTGTTTATAGTTGTTTTTTTGTGCTTTGTTGGTGGGTTTAGTTTGATTGTTTAATATGTTCAATTTGTTTGAAAGATTCAATAGCCTAAAAGGGATCTTGATAATCATATAGGCTTTTGTAGAGTTGACTGTTTTGGGATGTTTTTTGTTCTTTAGTTTATTCTTTTGTGTTGTAGTGGTTTTGCTTTTGAAGCAGATGATAAGCTTTATTATGTGGTTTCCCAAAACTTCACGTTTGATGCTTTCTTTGAGTGAACCATAGTATACAAATCCTTTAAGATATATTTTCTTTATTTTTCAGGGAGCACTTGTTGCAAATTATCCATGGAATGGAACCCAAGATAAGAGGTGAGTTTTCTTAGTCATTGTTCTTAATGTAATTTCAAGTTCAGTCACTCTATGGCATAAAGGTTTATAGCATCAAGTAGTAACCTTAAGTTCACTATTCAGCAAAAGTTACTATGCATGTCCTGATGATGAAGCTTTCAGATATATGGCAAAATTGTATATCGATTCCCACTTTAATATGTCTCGCAAGCAGGAATTCAAAGCTGGAATCACAAACGGGGCTCATTGGTATGTTATGTGCTCCAGAATTTCAAAATTTAGAAATTGCAATTTGACTCATTGACCGTACTGAAATATGATTTTCAGATGAAAATGTTGTAAAATTAAGATGATTCTACAGTTAACTTTTTTGTTTTCTTAAAATAATTCTGCTGTAGGTATCCCATATATGGTGGTATGCAAGACTGGAACTATATTTATGGTGGCTGTTTTGAACTGACTTTGGAGATTAGTGACAGCAAATGTCCGCCTGCTAATGAGGTCAGGTTCATATGTTAATCGTTGATTAGATCAATAACCGTTTGAGGAATGATTTACAATAAGATATATTCATCATGACTTTGAGGAATGACATATCATAGTATATTTATCATGAAATAGGATATATTCTTCGTGACTTTGAGGAATGACATATAATAGTTCCTGGATAATTTAGGTTTGACATGTTATGTAGAATTTGTTCCCTTGAAACGTCAATGCGGAGCAAATGAGGATAACTTAGGAATGACATATACTTTTTTTAGTTTAAGCTAATAATATTCGCTTTCTTTTCCTGTCATTTGAAGAATATTCATAGTTAAATTTCTTGGGTCTAACATTTTCACTTCATAATATGCAGCTTCACATGATATGGCAATATAACAAAGGAGTATGCTTAATCTTGTTGCAAGCCTTGTGAAGGTAATTTCATATGCATAATATATTATACTATATTATACCCATCACCGACATCCAACAAATGGCATATATAATCGAAGTTGAAAGTAATAAACTGAAAGAAAAAAGTCTGTAGGGCTGCAAGTTTTATGTTTTACCTTAATCTTCTTTAGCCTCTCATTCTCCTTTCTTTGTTTTTCAAAGTTAGCCTATAGGGCTGCAAGTTTCTGCATCAAAAGGTAACACAAATCAGCATAAAGTAATGGAAAGTACTTTTGACCAATAAGAATGAGGATTTTGAATTAACATACTCTTTTTAAATCATTTTGCTCCTCCAATAATACAATCCCCTCCTCTTTAAGTGCAGCCAATGTCTAGAAACAATAACTAATACGGTGTTAATAACATTGGCTGCTGTTCTCATTGTATTATAACTACAATACAATGTATTGTTTGTTGAGTTTGTGTGGTTGATTTGGTGTTTGTAGAGGGAGCTTTGACTGCTGTTCAAACATTGGCTTCTACTGTAATTTGTGGAATTATACATTCCATTATTGGAGGTCAACCTTTGTTGACTTTGGGTGCTGCAGAGCCTGCTGTTCTTATGTACACCTTTATGTATAACTTTGCTAAACAAAGGCCAGAGTTGGAGCATAAGCTGTTTCTTGCATGGACTGGATGGTGAGTGTGTTTCTCTTTTGGGTTCATTTGTTTCATATTGTTAATGGTAGTTACACACATACTGAAGGGTGTTCGTATCATAACTAATAATATATTGAGAACCGAGAGAATTGCATAATAAAAGTGTACCTGTTGTATTAAAATATGATACAATGGCTACATATATATCTCTCACTACTTCTAATTATCTTTATGCACTATGTACAAGTGTATTATGCAAGTCTCGCTATATATATCTAGGATTTGTTTCTAAGTGTAGATACATAAAAAATGAACCTATTATAGTACGGTAGAAGTTTTTTGAATAATATGGTATGGTTGACATTTAAACTATTGAAAATTGATAGGATAGTGCTCAATGTTAACAAAAGGTCAATATAACATCCACGTAAAAACCAAAAACCGTAATAAATAGTTGTGACAACATGTCAAAATTTATTATATTGTGGTTGTTTGTCTCAATTCATGAGGAAACATAAGCTACAACTTATGTGTTTCAGATTCTTAAATTTCAAAATAATATATGTTGGAACAAGAAATGTTACGTTATATAATGAATCATAAGGATGGGCTTTAGGGAGACTATGAAAGATGAATAAAATTCTGAAGTTCAAATTTGCAGGTGGTGAGGGCTCTAAGTTTCTTGCAAAAGGGAAGAGATTCTTGTCAAGATAAGTGGGTGGCTGTTACAATACCCCATGGTACAATACAGGTCTGTTGGTTGCATTATCTGAAATTTGCATTATAATTAAACCTAATGTATAACTATCAATTTCTTGTATCTATTAGGCAACCTTTGTACAAAGGATTTGATGAAACCCGTTGGCTTGGTTTGCAAAGTGAAACAGAGCAGGTTTGTAGTATTTGTTCTCCTTTATCTGTTGGTTCGGTTATAAAAACAAAATGCTAATGTTTTCCCATTGTCTTTTTTTATTTCTCTCTGGATTTGTTGGTTCGCCATGCTTCTCCACCAAGTGAAACTGGGATGCTTGTTGATTCTGTGGTAAGTCACTCCATTTCTATTGTAAATTGCTATCAAAAAGGTTCAACTGTACATATATGATTAATGCCTGACATCACCACCTAGAGCCAGGTGATGTTCTTGTTCGCATGAACGGGGAGGTATGTGTTATTCAATCATATTTCAACGCAACAATTTCAGTTAATAGTTATCTCTTACTTCCTTACAGCAACTGAAACATTCAGTTTATATCAATATACAATAAAAGATCTTTAATATCAATTTAGGTGTTGTTTCCTAAAATATTATTTGAAACTGTTGTTGAGTGAATTAGCCTTTCTGTAGGTGGTTACTTAGGTGCTGTTTGTTTTTTCTGCAGGAAAACGTCTGCAGTCTGCGGACCACATCTGCAGACATCTGCAGCAGAAGAGGTGGACCAAATGTCTGCAGTCTGCAAGAAAAAGACTGTTTGTTTTGTTTAACATCTGCAGAATGCTGAAATATTCTGTAATTAAACTAAATTTATTTTTTAAACTTTAAAAACAACTAATACATTAATATATAAATAAAAGTCATAGAAATACATTAAAATATAAATAAAAGTCATACAACACTACATAATATTCATAAAATCATACGATTGCATTTATAAATCGTTTATTCGACATTCTGCATTAACTGCTCAGCAATTTCATCTCTTAATTGAGTCATATTCTCTATCGGATGCGGTACCATGTTCTTCAACATCATTTTCCTCAGCATCAACGTGCATATCACAATTTTCAAAGGACACATCGGGTTGATCGTATTGTGTAAAAAAATCATCGCTAAGACCCTCTTTCCTTATAAAATTATGCAACGCAAAACATGCAACGGTAATGTTCCTTTGTGTAACCAACGGAAATGGTGCCATCCTTTTCAATATATGGAACCGTGCTTTCAAAACACCAAACGAACGCTCAATAACGTTTCGTAGTTTTGCATGTGCATGGTTAAATTTTTCTTTAACGGTCAATGCACGATTTCTACGAAAATCTCCAAGCCAATACCTTACATTACGATATGGAGCCATAAATCCCCGTATGTGTGCATAAGCGGCATCACAAAGATAATATTTATCTGTAAAGATATATAAATAATTAGGAATTTAAAGCACGAAATATTTAAAAACAATTTATATACCTGATGGTGGTAACGGGAATGGAGCATTTGTATCTGATAAGGCCTCTGATAATATTCTGGAATCATGTGCTACCCCTTCCCAACCCGCCACAATGAATGTAAAAATCATGTTGAAGTCACAAATTGCTAATACGTTTTGATAACACTCTCCTTTTCCCCTTCCTCTATATAAATCTTGTTTACTAGCAGGGACAACAGCATGTATCAAAGTACCATCAAGTGCACCAACCGCTCCCTTAAAAATTCGTCGAAGTCTTTTGTTATGTCCCGGAATGTATGGATATGGATTGAAAGAAGTTGGTACTATCATATCTTTAGCAAAAAGCATCATTTTATCTAACACTTCATAAAAGAATTTATGAATTGTTTGCTTTGAGTGTTGAAATCTACGCTTTATAACCACGTAACGTTGATTATGACCAACTATCATTAAAAACATAGCCATCTTCTCCTCAACCGATACATGTTTACTATCCTTTAACGAATAATTTATTCTAAAATGTGTACATAGTCGGACAAAGGATTCACGAGACATACGTAGCAATTCAGTGCATTGTTTGGGATTTCCTTGTAATAACTCTAACGGTATTTATGCCCCATCATTTCTGAATCATTGTCTCGCATTCGTTTCAAACCTCTTCTCCAAAAAAAACGAACATACAAGTACATAAGAATTACTAGAAGTAATTTCTTATTATAATCCATATGATCCTGTGTTAATAATAAAGAAGTCAACCATTAAAAATGACCATAAAAATGTCATCATAAACATTAACCATAAAACATAATAAATGTCAACACCATCCAAATACAACCATCAAAACATAACAACGTCATCACCAACCAAATACAACCATCAAACATAAACAACGTCATCACTAACCAAAATACAACCGTCAAACATAAACAAAGTCACGTGCACAATTATATTAGTTTCATACTTTAGCAGTCATTGTAATCCACCCTTTTACTTCTGGAAGTTCTGGCAGTGTCATCCACGCTTCTCTCATGGATGACGACACTCCAAAGATATGAAAAGCAGCTAAAAATAAAGGATCTATCGGCTCTAACCCAACCAATTTTAACCTCTCAGAACAGTCAAGTACTGTTGGCCCATCTTTTTCTTTAATCAAAAACTGAATAGCCTTTTGCATGTCAGATGCTAGATCATCAGATGTGATAGATGATTTCGAGGTTCTGGTCCTTTTGTTTGGAATAGGGTGGGGGCCGGATCCTCGGTACGCTCGGGGGTATCCTCCGGAATAGGCTCGGAATTGTGTTGTTCAAAATCAAAAGAGCCAGCATCATCTTCTATGTCATGAGTAATTATATTTGTAATCATAAGTGGTTTGACACGTTGAGCAGAAGATGATCCAGCAACTGAAGTTGTTTGAGTTGAAGTCCACTTGCCATTTCCAGTGGCAGTATTACCATCAAATAATTCTGCACAAAGTTCTGGAAAAGGCAATGGAGTCGTTTTCAAAGATCCAGCCTTCGGATGCCCCTAAACCCAAAATATAAAACATTATTATAAGTATATGTTTATTATAAGTATATGTTATATATACATATATGTTTATATGTGAACATACCTTCTTAAATTCTTCCTACTCCTCGTTTGTTAGGGAAAAACTATTGGTTTGAGGATTATATATATTGCCTGTTTTGTTTTTCAGATACACAAATCCAACGTACTTGGCTTTCAGATTGTCATAGGCGTTCTTCATTTGTTTTTGATTCAATTCAAGGCCAAACTTTTCTTTAAGAACTTTTCCTAATCTATTCCAAGAGTCTTTTTGCATGCTCAAACCTTTCCTACCCCCTTATTTATTTCTTCAACGCAAGTTTCTAGCAAACATTTAATTTGCTCGTTTGACCATTGATGTTTCTCGCCCATTTCTATTAAACAATAAAAACAAATCACAATTCTTCATACAAACGTACTATAACAACCAACTAAACCCATTTATAATCATACAAACCATATACCAACTAATCATACAACTAATCATACAAACTAATCATACAAACTAACCATATACAATTACTCATACAAACAAACTAATCATACAAACATATACAAATTACTCATACAAACAAACTAATCATACAATCCATATACCAATCAACTAAACAATTCATACAAACAACAAACCATATACAAATTACTCATACAATCCAAGACCCCAGATGCCAATTTAACCAAAAAAAAAGATGCCAATTTAACCAACATCAACAATCTGGAAGCTAACATACCCAAAATCCATAAGTTTCACAAAAAGATCAAGACCCCAGATCCCAATTAACAAAAAAAAAAGATGCCAATTTAACCAAACATCACCAATCTTGAAGCTAACAAAGCCGAAATCCATACAATTTACAAAAATAACAAGAACCCAAATCCCACCAAACAAAAACCAAATCAACAACGAATCAATGGATTACCTGAGGATGGAGGTGGAGAAAGTGATGAGAGAGGATGGCAGAGAATGAGAGGCAATTGATGGGTTGCCGGCGAAAGAAACAGGGGTGGTGAAATCTGCGCCAGCTGGTCGAAGGTCGAAGGCGGCGGCGAAGGTCGAAATCTGCGCCGGCTGGGGTTGTGGGGTTGTGGAAGCGGTGAAGGTGGGGTTGTGGGGTTGTGAAAGAAATCTGGAAGAGGTTAGAAGACTTATGTTTAGGTCTTCTCCAAAAAGAGGACGGGAAGACATTTTAAGTGAAATGTCTTCCGAAAAACAAACAGTCTGCATGCCCAAATGTCTGCGCGCCTCTTCTTGGTGAAGACAGAAGAGGCTGAGAAGACCTTTTGGGAAAAAAAAAACAGCCCTTAGTTTCTAAAGCTGGAGACTTTACTTGATGACAGTGTAGGCCAAAGTGTTGAGTTAGAGTTTGAAAGGGGCGGCACGTCTTTGACCGTTCAGTTGGTGGTTAGTGACTGGTCTCTTACATCCATGTTTTATGACATCTCTTCATGTGAAGATATTAAAATAAGACGATATATTACAGAGTTATTGTTACAAAATTTAATATGTTATCCATATGTTCTTTTTTTCAGGTTGAGGATCTACACTCCATACCTCCAAACCACTTTTTGGAAGTTAGTGGTGTAGTTATACACCCACTCTCCTATCAACAAGCTAGGAATTTTTGTTTTGTTGTAGTCTTGTATATGTATCAGAACCTGGGTAACTTCTTTGATAAAATCTGTTTTAAGTTTTATTATCACATTAATATGACCATTTTTGGTGTTGACCATCAATCTCTGGATTAGATGTGTGGGCAACAAGGTTTCTGTCTGCTCTACTTCTGAAATTGAAATGTTCAACCGTTCGCAGATACATGCTTATAGAGCTGGGGTCCCTCGGCATGCCATTATCAAGAGATTAGCCAATGAAGACATTTCAAATCTTGAAGACTTCATTAATGTTCTATCCAAACTCTCTAGAGGGGCTTGGGTTCCATTGGAATACATAAGCTACAAAGATCGCCATAGGAGGAAGGTATTCCAGTGATATTCCAATACTAATGCTGGTAGAACATCTTGTTGTGTCCTTTTGACTTTGCCTTTCTTTGGTTGCAGTCCGTCCTTGTTATTGCTGGTTACTCTCTTTTGTTATTAGATTTGGTCTTAGCAGGAATGCAGAGTATATATTATTTTATCAATATGGAGTAACATATTTGATAATGTTGATTATGAATGTTGTAGACTTGATATCATGCAAAGATGTAATTAATGGTAGTTCAAAACTTCGAATTTGCATTTGTTACTTTATCATGCACGGATGGGAGTTCAAAATGATTTTGGTTGCCTCCATGTTATTTGTTATTTGAACCGGTGATGTTGTCTATTGCTTATAATATTTTTATAGGCATATTGATGGAGTGATTAGATAGGTACTGGTTCATCATTGATTCATTGGTTGCTCAAGCATATCTGATGATTCATTGTTTTTTTACCATAACATTACAACAATACACCATTTATATGATTGGGAGTCCCTTGATTCTGTTCCATTGACAATGGCGCCCCTGGAAAGGAGCACATTGTGTCTTGGGTTTCATGTAGTGGTTCAAAAATACCTTATTTACCTACAAATGAGTGGTTTAGGTCATATGAAGTAGTAAATCTCCAGTATTTTCTCCGCATATCTTACTACACATAATGTATAGTACATATCGTGCAAGTACATTTATCCACAGAAAAGAATATGGCATTGTAAATTTTCGTTACAGCCGCATCGCGCGGGTCCCCTACTAGTATATTCAAATAAGACAATGTTATCCATCAAAATATGCAAGACATCATAATAAAATCATCAATAAATTGATTACTGCGTCATCTATAATATACAAGAGCTTACTAGTTAGTATTACAAATAGATAAGTAAACGAATATATCAAATAAACATGATCAACAATATTTTATTATTATAATATACAAAAATATTTTTGCTATATGATATTCTCTAAGACTACCTTAAGACACATGACTTTTAAACTGTTCTCCAATTGTTTTGTAAAAATACTTACATACTTTTTAAATAAAAATGAAAATAAGTTTTTTTCTTAATCTTCAAATCAAAACTAATAATTGATTTGATTTCTAAATTATCTCTAATTTTAAATAACCATGAAATTCAATTAGAAAACTTAAAAGAAGTTTATTCCATCAAAACTTTTAGTTCTATTTTAATAATATATTATAAATGAAAGAGGTTTTCAAATATAAAGTGTATTTTGCTACAAAGTGTGAGAAGACACAATGAGTTAAAAAAGTTATAAAATAATATATCTCACAATCTAAATTGAATTTTAAAAAAAGTAATTCCAAACTTTGTTCCCATGCCGTACTCACTAAGAAAAAAAATAAACAAAATATAAAAAAATTAACGTTTTTTATTGGTCATTTATGAAAGACACAATAACGTCATTGTGTTATTATGAAAGATACAATGACGTCATTGTGTCATAAAAAAACACAATGATTTTTTTTATTTTTTTATTTTTTTCTGAAAAGAGGATGACGAGAGGAATAGAGACTCCGAATTAGTTTTTTGAAATTCGATTTAGATTGTGAGATATAATTTTTTTGTGACTTTTTTGTTCTCATTGTGCCTTTTCATACTTTGTAGCAAAATACACTTGGTAAAAAAAATACACTTTATAGCAAATATATTTTGTAAAATAACCTCACCCTCTATGAAATTTAAATGATTACATTTAATTTCATTTAAACTCCCAATCACATTCATAAATTGTGAGGGTTCCAACTTATCACTAAATCATTTTAAAAACATAAAAGCTTTTAATTGGTTAAAACAATCTATTACTACTTTTGTGGATTTTAAATTTTAACTAGGTTTTCACAGTCTACGTGTTTCTTACAGATGGCTGAATTAGTATTATTTAAGCGTAGTATATTTGAACAATCAATATAAGTGCAGATCCATTCAAACATATATAAAAACTTAAATAATGAACTTAAACCGAGAAATATTATTTACACAACAAATGTACATAATACGAAAGACTCCTGGCCATATTGACCCATCATATACGAAAAGATATCAGCTTGTAGGCAAAATAAATAGTCATTGTTTAATTTCATCATTTTAAATCTTCTATCTTCACCTTCTTCTGCAAGGAACAATGATGTCACGTGAACCCCAATGCAATGCACAAAATTAGATAGGCAACATACAACCCTGATTATAAAAAGAAAGTCTCATATCTTGCAAAATCTTTAAGACAACCATACTTTATTTACAAAAATAGTAGTAAGGAAAGCAATAATAAAACACAGAAAACATATACCTAGGTGTTATCGAACAGCAGTAGCACGCATACAAAGCATGCAAGGGAACATCAAGACAAAAAAAAGACATATATAAAAGGTATTTACAACATAAGACGAGTTAAAGTGGAGGACAAAAGAATAGAAAACACTCTTTACTTGACAACAACGAACACCCAGACCGGATGGTAGAGGTAAGCAACTGCAAAGAACCCGAAAAAAACACACTCAGTTAGGAGAAGTAATATAATTACAATGCCAGAATTTTTAGACATTCTTCTATATCCCGACCATGAATATAATGTTTAATACAATAAATACCAGCTATATTCCTAAACAGCAAAAAAAAAAAAAAAAAAAAAAAGCAGCTGTTAAGAAAAGCAAAAATTCCTTACAACCAAAACCTCATAATTATAGAATAAATTAGCCACTAATAAAACCTATAAATGAAAACGCAATCAAACACCAAGAATATCAGACAACTCTTCCGAAAAAACAAAAGAAAAGGGAATTCAA
Source organism: Flaveria linearis (assembly GCA_024085815.1). Lineage (NCBI taxonomy): Eukaryota > Viridiplantae > Streptophyta > Magnoliopsida > Asterales > Asteraceae > Flaveria > Flaveria linearis. Next base: position 36,217,104 of record CM044017.1, on the reverse strand, counting down.
GCAGCATCATCATCACGTAAGACCATTAGTAACAAATAATTTATCTTTAAGCTACAAATACTTTAACAAAAATGTACAACTGCCATTTAATAAAAATTTTATGAGTTATTATGATGAGTTATATATCAATATAAATAATATTCTACCTATAAGCAATTAGCATGTTTAGGTCCAAGAGCCGAGCTAAAACAAACGTGAACTCAGGCTTGTTTATTAATTTGCTCTAATATATTGTGTTTGAGACCCATCAGACCTATTAAGTAGAGCCCGCTTTGAACTATAAAACTACCATGTTTCAAGCATTTTACAAGTTTCTAATGACCCGTCTACATCTTTACTAAAAGCATACACCACATATAGTATTGCTTGATAAGGTTTAGGATGGACCACTTCGTGAGCAAAGGAAAAATCCTTCAATTAAGCAGACATTAAAACTCAACAAAACACACACATGGGACCAAAACAATGCGATACAAAAGCAATCCCCAAACTACCTAAGATCGATTCTAATAACTGAAAAAAATAATAGTCAAAAGCAAAGGAGAAATCCTTCAATTAGACATGCATTTAACCCCAACAAAAGTGATAAATATTATGGAATTCGGTATCCTCCTCATTGATTGATCAAAGGTTTATATAACATCATGTCCTATCCTCCTCATTGATTGATCAAGGTTTATATAATAATCATGTCCTACCTTCTAGGATTGATAACAACCTTTAACAACCTTTGAGATAATTTCTCTAACAAACTCCATGTTTATCTACTATAAGAAGATAATCATCATGTGATGTTAATCAGTTAAGATACCCACGCAGTCGAAGCAGGAGGTTGGCGGATGTTGAGACTGTCCCGAAAATCGTCGAAGAGAAGCTGCGGAAGACCCTTTGTAAAAATGTAGGCAATTTGATAACGTGAGGGGATATGAAGGACTTTGACTTGGCCCAAGGCGACTTTTCGCGAACAAAATGTATGTCCATCTCGATGTGCTTGGTCCGTTGGTCTTGAAACGGATTACCCGAGAGATATATAACACTAACATTGTCACAGTAGACCAAGGTAGCTCGAGTCGGCGGGTTGTGAAGTTCGATCAGGAGGTTGCGGAGCCAACAAGTTTCACTTAACATTGGCGACGCCCCGGTACGGCTTCGGCACTGGAGCGGGAAAGGATTGGTTGGCGTTTGGAGGACCAGGAGATGAGTGAGTCCCCTAGGTAGACACAGTAGCCGGACGTCGAGCGTCGCGTGTCCCGGGCAGCCCAAAGGACATGGTTCCGCGTATGTAACGCAGAATACGTTTAAGTGCATGCATGTGTGTCGTCCGAGGGGCATGCATGTGCATGCAAACTGTTGTACGGCGTAGGCAATATCCGGGCGAGTGAACGTGAGGTATAGTAGCGCTTCGGCCAGTTGGCGATAAAGGGTTCCATCCGGTAAATGTCGCCAGAAGAGGAGCTTAATTTGCTCTTGGTGTCAACCGGAGTTCGAGCAGGGTTACAATTTGACATGCCTGCTCGATGTAGGATCTCAGTGGCATACTTGGCTGGGAGAGAAAGATGGAGGTGGGGTGTGGGTGACCGCAATGCCTAGAAAGTAGCTCAAGGGGCCCAAGTCTGTCATGGCGAACTCCGCAGATAGAAGTGACATGAACTTGGTCGTAGGGTGTGAGATGAGGTGACCAAAAGGATGTCATCAACATATAGGAGGATATAGGCGGTTGTCAAATCCTTGTTTGTAAATGAAGAGAGAATGGTCACATTTACTGTGAGTGAAACCCAAGGTTGCGACGTAGTCTGCAAAGCGTTGATACCACGCTCGTGGGGCTTGTTTTAGCCCGTATAAGGACTTCTTGAGCAAAGCAAACATGATTGGGATGGGTAAGTATCCCGAAAGCCCGGTGGTTGGTGCATGAAAACTGTTTCGTGCAGGTGGCCATGTAGAAACACGTTCTTGACATCAAGCTGGTGTATCGGCCATCCTTGAGAGAGCAATTGTGAGAACCGTCCGAATGGTGGCCGTTTTCATGACAGGGCTAAACGTTTCATCACAGTCGATGCCGACTTGTTGAGAGCGGCCGTCACAGACCAGGCGGACTTTTTAGGCGCTCGAGAGACCCTCCGAATTGAATTTATGTTTGAATAACTACATGCTGCGAACAATGTTCATAGATGGATCCCCACGGGACCAACTCCCACGTGTTATTGTCGATAAGGGCATGGAATTCGTCATGCATGGCTTTGTACCAGTGCGGGTCACGTAGGCATCAAATGGGTTGCGGGGAGGCGGGATAGAGGTGCGGAAGCATGGAGGTTAAGAACGGTTTTGGGCTTGGTAATGCCCGACATGGAGGGGTATGGATGGTACGGGGAGGTGGGGGAGGCGTAGGTGCGGGGGCATGAGTAGTGGGGGAGCTGATAGGAGTAGGAGTGGGTGGCGTGGGCGGTGGAGGAGGGATATGGGTGGCGGTGTGTTTGGGTCTGCGAGAGTAAGTACGCAGTGGGGGAGGGGAGGGGTTGACGGGGTTGGGTGATGGTTGTGAGTAGTCAAGGGAGAGGGGGGGGTGGAGGTGGGGAGGAGGAAGAATGGGAAGGCCAAAAGTGGGGGTGGAGATCGGACGTAAGAAAGCGAAAGACGAGGGGGTAGGCTGGGTGGGGTGGCGAAAGGGAAGGTGGTTTCGTCAAAACTACGTGGCGGGAGATTATGAGGCGCTGAGAGGAAATGTCGAAGCATTTGTACCCCCGATGGGTGGAGGGGTAGCCGAGGAAGATACAAGCGATGGAACGAGGTTGTAGTTTATGGATGGTGGGAGAAGGAAGTAGGGGGAAGCAAAGGCACCCGAAGACTCGAAGATGAGAGTAGGCGGGTGAGCGATTGTATAGGTGGGTGGTGGGTGTGGAATGTTGAAGGAGTTTGGTGGGAAGGATGTTGAGGAGATATGTTGCATGGTCAAGGGCATGATGCCAAAAATTGGGAGGAACCGAGGAGTGTGCAAGTATGGTGCGGATGATGTTGTTGATTGACCGAATTTTACGTTCCGCCTTACCGTTTTGTGGAGAGGTGTATGGGCATGAGAACCGAAACTGTAGACCGTTGGTTTTTGCAAATTGATGGAAGTTGCGATTGTCGTATTCGCGGCCATTATCACACTGGAGGGTTTTGATTGCCACATAAATTGTGTTTTATAATATGTATAGAATTTGTTGAATGTTGGAAAAACTTGAGATTTGTGTGAGAGTGGAAAGTCCACAAAAAGTTTGTTCTGTCATCTAAAAATAATAGGTAATAGCGATGGCCACTAGAGCTGAGGACGGGTGAAGTCCACAGATCACTGTGGATGATATCAAAAGGTGAGTATGTGTATGAAGTGGAATGAGCAAATGGTAATTTAATATGTTTCCCAAGTACAAAAGAAGAACAAAAACTTGAAGAAGACTTATTACAATAAGAAAGACAATGTTTTAAAGAAACTAAAGTAGATGAGCCGGGTGTCCGAGTCGTTAGTGCCATAAGTCTAAGTGATAAAAGCATGGTTGGAAGGATGAGTGGTCTTGGGCGTGGAGGTGAGCGTGAGAGGGTAGAGGTCTCCGTTGCTATTACATCGGAGGATGGGCTTCCGCGTCCGAAGGTCCTTCACAAGAAACCATAGGGATCAATTCAATGGAAACATGATTATCAGTTGTTAGTTTACGAACAGAAAGAAGATTTTTGATAATGTTAGGGACGTGAAGAATATTGGTGGTTTAAGAGGAGGAAAGGGAGGGAGAGGTTTTGATGCCCGGTTGTGCCCCGTATAGGTAACAGTGAGCCATTACCTACAACAATATTCCGATTACCATTATGACATAAGACGGGGAATTACCTGGGAGTTGGTCATGTGTGCGGTAGCGCCTGTGTCTAAGTACCAATTCTGATCCGGTGAGTTGAGGGTCATAGTGTGAAGGGCCTCTTCGAGTTCAGTTGGAGTATAGCCAGCTTCGGAGGCTGCATAGGCTGCGGAGTAGGGCGTGGGCCTAGCAGGCCAGGAGCAGTGGAGCGGGCCGGGCTGTTGTAGGGTGGGCGGGGCCCAACCGTGGGATATGGGCATGGAGGGTAGTTGGGCCAGGAGTGAAGGCGCATGGTAGGGGACAAGGAAGTATGGGCGGGGGTGGGCCAGTGGGAGAATTGCCATGGGCCGGGGTTGCCTGGGGTTGAAAGGTGCCCCTGCCGCGGCCTCCTCCAAAAGTGCGGCCTCTACCGCGGCAAGTTCGAAAGCGACCACGACCCCGGTGGCATTTGAGGGTTGCGACCGCCATCCGAGCCAGTATAATTGCGAGTGCCGTCAGTGTCGGTGGATGTGGAAGGGTTAGGGGAGGGCTTGGTGGCGATTTGGCCGAATGAGAGGCAAGGTTGGCTTTGCGGGTTTCTTCCAAGATGAGCTTAGAGCGGGCTTCATAGAATTCGGGTAGGGGGGTGGATTGTGATCATCATGGCAACGCCACGTAGGATTCATTGAGGCCCGCAATGAGCTGGAGAACCAGGCGTTGGTTGGAAACGGGGGCGCCGGCGTTGGCCAATTGATCAGATAGCATCTTCAGAGTTTGACAGTAGGAGGAGATGTTGGGGTGGTTGTCGAGCTTGGTGGTGATGAACTTGTGTTCAAGATAGACGGCCCGAGTGTTCGGGTTGTCTGAAGATTTTTCAAGGGCAGTCCAGGCTTGGGCAGCGGTGGTGTTGGGTTTAAGATGGTGTGTAGGAGGTCGTTGAGATGGTACTATAAGCCATTGGAGGACAATGGCGTCGAGGCGAGACCACAACTCCAGTTTAGGATTGGAGATGGCGGTGCAGTTTTGTCGGTGTCGGAGGGGGAAGATGGGGTGGGGAGGCGGTGGGAGGGGTGGCTTTTGGATCGATGTGGGCGCTAACTTGGCAGGCTCGACCATGTGCGGAACAATTCTGCCAAGAATTGTATTAGCCATTTTCCATCTCCAAGGTGAAATGGATAAAGTTCTTGATGTTTTGTGACGGCTATGGCAGGATGAAGCTTGGATTCCATGGCTAGAAGGTGGGTAGAGGGAAGAGCAAGAAAGAAGAATGGAGAGGATGGCAGGATCGATGGT